>JAUZNK010011049.1:0-14630 GCA_035046665.1 Euphysa ruthae
CACAATTCCATGATTTATATGATAATGCACAATTCCATGATTTATATGATAATTAACAATTCCATGATTTATATGATTTAATGCATGTATTCGGTTATTCTAAAGTTATACCTAAATTGCTTTTTTAATTTTCTCATTTATTATGGAAGTATTTTTAGCTAATCTTGTTTTTTCTTTTTTATTTTGTAAAATCATAAGGATAATTCTTTTTGGTAATTAAGATATCACTCATGAGTTAAAAAAGAATTATCATAAATGTTTTGATTCTTTGTATATGCTATTTTTTGCAGCACCATACCTTAGCTTAGATGTTGTTGTTTTGTTCAAATTTAATTCTTATCTGCACTATCTAACCCTTTTCGCTTTGATATTCTCTGAAATGCGAAACATGCATTAGAATTTATTTGCCTAAGTTAGCGAAACTTTAAGTAAAATTAGTTTTAGATGATCCTTTGATAGAGTTTCGTTAAGTCAATAAAGTGCTTGGTACCATTGCTGTGAACCATTTCCATTTAACTGTAACTAGATTATTATTGTTTATTCTAACCAATCTGCTTACAGGGTACTTGGCAATATTTTCTGCTCAAGATTCATTTGAATATATCGAATCATGTTTACTGAAGGTTCAAGAACATAACGCATCCATTCCACTGATTATAGTATTAGCAAATCAAGGTGGTTTTACTGATGATGAAATATCAACTTTAAGAAGTAATGGTCAAAATTTAGCAAATAGGTAACTGTTTTAAGCATTTTCTTGATATAAAAACAAATAAATGCTTGATTTATATTCCTGCTCTGAATTGTCATAAAATCATTTAAAACTTATAAAAATCTAATTCTTGGAAAATCATAGCTTAAGAAAAACTTCTTGGTAACTTAATTAAACTTACACTGGATTTGAAATCCAGAAAAAGTAATGTCATTGTTTCTTATATTATCTTTTATTCAGGGTATGAATATCGGTACACAATATTTTGGTAAATTTTATTTAAATGAAAATAAATCTAAAAAAACGTCACTCCTACTGTAAAAATCTTCTAATTTTATTTTTCGAAAAGTGTGTTCATATGTTTGGTATCCCAGACAAGGTGTAACTTTTTTTTTTCTTTTTATACATTAGACAAAAAGGTCACAGTAACTAAGAAGGCATTACAAGTACACTTGCGTTCTTATGTCCTTATGGCCTGATGTCTCTATGACCTTATGTTTTTTATGTCCTTACTTTTATATCCATACTTAAATACTTAAATGAACTTTATTTCAAATTATTAAATCAAAGTGTCAGCAAGATCTGATAATATTTTTGTTTTTCATGGATGTATTAATATCCAATATCTATAGATAATTTCCGTTTAAAAGACGATTGACAAGATGTCATTTGTAAAATTCAGAATTAGCTTAATTAAATTATTTATGTTGGTTAAGTTTTTTTTTGAAACATTGCTATGCAACGGAAAGTTCATAAGATACCGTGAGGATTTGCAACTTCAATTTATTACAGTTGTAAAAAGGATTTTTGTTTTATCAAAAAGTTGTATCTAAATTTCTGTACATGTTGGTGACTAAGACCAAGATTTTAACTTCTAAGAAACTTAAGACGTTTGGAATATGTATATTACAAGCAGAGGCCTATTTTTTTGGATCGGGATTTAAAGATGTTTTCCATTCCTTAATTTTATCTGGATCACTATTTAACTTAGCTGTAAACTTATTTTTGTCAGAAACTTCAGAAAATTAAAAATTTCCATCAACAAATGTTTTCAGAGAGATTGTTTGTTTAAATTAGATATAACAATGGACCCAGACGTGAGACTTGAAGCATTCCAGAAGCTAAATTTAAGCCAACTAGTTTATTGAACATTTAAGAAAATTATTTTCGATGGTTGATTTCGACATTTCGAAATCAATTTGGGAGTTTGCCATGAATGCCGTACTATATCAATTTCTAAAATAGTCTCTCATGCCAAACCTTGCAAGTCCCAAGATTGCAAGAAAACAATCACAGAATGACTTAAAAATTTCATTGTTTATTGAAATTAACTGAGAAATACAAGAATCATCACTTCTAAAACTGGAATGGTGTTTAGCAAGATTCTTTACCTGTAGGTAACTACACGAATTTGTGAAATAATCTTTTACAAACTCCTTAGTATAGGCAAAATATATTAATTTATAGTTTTTAAATAGATTTTTAGATTCTTTTAAAAGGTGTAAAATTTTCTTTTTTTCCATTAATCAGGAAACTAGTCAGAATTAATCGTAGATTTATATAACTACGTTATGGAGGAATAAAGCAGTTTCGTGTACTTGAACCATTCTTATTGAAAGTTGGCCTTGTACTTTATTTTGGTTGAGATATTTGATAATTTTAGATATATCAGGCTTTGAGAATACACTAACATTTTCAATAATATTGTATTCATTAAATGGGCCTGTTTTTTCTTAAAAATTGGTACTAAAGGCATTTTTTCAAAGTGGAAGGGTGTAAGAGAGTATTTTGGTTTTGTTTAAGAAACACTTTGATATAGACCATTGTGCTTTTAAGACAGGTAATGAATATTTTTATGTTTTTTTCCATTTTTGAAAAATAGCATTCCTTTAATTTTGAGGTTTATTTAAAATGATGAAAATCATTTGATACGGTGGAAAAAGGTTTATTTTAAGGATGTGATATAAATTGTGCATGTCCTTTAAGTTTTTATAATCATTTTAAACTATTCCACATATTACTTTTGTAATGCTTAACGATTTATATTTAAAATGGATATAGTAAAGAGTGTTTAATATGCTGTTTAAACTTTATATTTGTATATTCAGTGTCTACCTGCAAATGATGGTCATTTTCATTTACGAGTAAGATTCTATTTTTTATTAAAAGAAAGAGTCTGTTTTGCATGACCACTACAAATTTATTACGTTTGGCTTCATTATGTTTATGCTTACTGCTAGAAAACAAAATCAAAGAAGAAAGAAACTTAACACCAATAACTCTCATCATAAGTAATTGTGAGTGAAGTGAAGTCAATTTAAAATTCAAAAACTGATTGGCTAGAATTTTCATTGATTGCACTGTTTTAGTGTCAAGGGCTATATACTTTAAGTAAAATCAAGGTCAATTGTATTGCAGATATGCATGATTTGACCGTGATTTGACCGTGCTGTAACGTGGTGTTGATGCATGATTTGATCGTGCTGTAACATGGTGTTGGCGCATGATTTGACCGTGCTGTAACATGGTGTTGGTCAATAATTCCTCGTTAAAAGTTTAACATTTTAATTTGAACTTCTATGTTGCCAGTACCAAGGCTGTGTGAATAATCTGGTATTGAAATGTTTAAACATTATTTTAGAATGGATTGTGTTTTTCTTGATTATCCTTATAATGTCTCGTTAATGGATGATAAGATTCATGATTCACAAGTGCAAGATGCTCTACGTAGAATTATTGATGTCATAAATAAGCGTGTCATTTCTCCTGTTAATCAATCAGAGTGCGTCCAAGACAATGCTGACCTGAGGTAAATCGTTAAAGTTGTGAATAGGGAACTTACTTGAATGCACTTCATTTTTTACTAATTTTAACAAATGCGGTTTTTAAGTCATGGTCAGGTGTTAAACTTCAATTTTCTTCAAAACTCTTCAATTATCTTAATAATAAAAATCTTTGCAAAAAACTTTTACATTATTATAGGTATATATTATAGGTATATTAATTAATAGTTTTAAAAAATTGCTAACTAATAACAAGGTTAAAAGTATTCCGGATATATTTTTGTGATTGTTGATGATTTCCGTAATTTTTTTAATGCTTAAATTTTGTTGTATTTTTTTTGTATGAAATAACACAAAATTACAAAGGTCATGGACATAAATAAAAAAAAAAATTAAAAAAACAAATGCTTAAAAAATCAGGTTGTTAGACAAGTCTAACAACATGATTTAATTTAATAAATTGAGATGAGCAAAGGGGAAATCACTCAAGAAAAAAAGCAGTTAGTCAAATCGTGCTGATGCTTTTAGAAAACATTATGCGATATAGTTTAAAATAAAAGATTTTTGGCAAAAGTATCTTATTATTTCCAGACGGGAGAGTAAAACGTCACAGATGGTACCTTTCATTTTCCTGCAACATTGACTTTTCTTCAGATAAGAAGTTACCGCTTTGATAATCAATCTCCTCATGCCAACTCCACTTAAAAACGTTTCTAACACCGGTATCTATTTATTTTAAACTCACATCTTCTCGGTTTATTTCTGTCCATTGTGACATTTTAAAAATGGTGTTTTAAAAATCAAGCCGTAAATTTTTTTGGTACGCAATAAGTTTAATTAAGCATGGAGGAAATAAATTTGAAAAATGGTCATGCAAAGAGAAGACATCTGTTGTTTCTAAATTTCAATTGATTTTATTTTGGGTATAAAAATTGCAAACGTATTCTATTGTGGAATGTTGGCGCAGATGATATTTTCGTCTACATGGTGCTGAGAGAAGGATTTATCAAGATGGAAGGATTATCTTGACTACATGCAATAATATAATTTTTATAATGATTAGAAATATATACAATTATTCATCCTAATCAACACATAATCATTAACAACAAGGTTAACTGAAGACTAACAGAATATATGGAAAATAAATAAACACTTATTTTGCAAATTAGAAATGCAAAACGTCTGTCTGTTTCTCGTAATATAGGTTTTAATCTGTTTTATATAAAAATAGAACAGCGTGTTTCTCTTAAACAAAATGAGTGGTGGTTTCATGTATATTAATAAATGGTAAATAATAGTAATTTCATTTATGATAAGAACAGTAATAATCATGATAATAATAACATGTAGCGTTAGTGTAAATAAGTATTATAAGAATATTTTTTAAGATTGAATTTATTTCTCCCAAACTTTTATTTTCAGTTTTTATAACACAAATTATGTCTTCTGGCAATGCTATAATCGAAGGCCACTGTTATAAAATGCCTTTTAAAATATATATTTTTTAGCAGATTAAAAGTCTAAAGTCATGACTTTTTACTTTTGACTTTTTACTTTTTATTCAATGCAGACATTGAGAACATTCAATTGTTATGAAAAAGGCCGGTTTATGCGGCAACATAAGAGACGTCATGAATTATTTAGCATGTAACATAATGTAACAAAATGTAAATAACATGTGAACATAATATTGATTGGCAAACAATTAAGGGAGAATCAGAATTGTCATTTGGCGAAGACATGCAATATAAAGTTAAGTTCAATGAAGAACTATGTACATAAATAGGGTTAAGTTGTGATTATTAATAGATATTTTTATTACAAGAGACGTTGTTATTTTACTTTAACAAGTGTGTTACTTATGATTAAAGTTATTTTTATTGAAGATTTATCTGGAAATACTCTTATTAATGTAGATTTTCTTGGATAGAAAATAAGTACTGATCTAGAACTTTTAAAATTTCTCCGCGCAGCGCAATCATGGTGTGCTGCGCTGGGAAGGGAGGAGAGGAAGGGGGGAAGGCAAGGGAAGTTAAAAATATTCCCAGATATTTAAAATGCCACCACCTTTCAATTTTCTTCAATAATTTTATATTCAACTTGAGCTAACCTCTAAACATGAATAATAAATAAATGATAGCTACCAGTGAATTTTCCTAACATACCGTATGATAGTAAGGTCCAAAGATTTTAGCAAGAAATAAACTTTGTAAAACACTGGACTGTAATTTCAATATTTACTGGTGACACAATACAAAAATCTACTATGAGTACCAATTTTTTAGAATAATTGATGATAGTTGTTATAGAACTCATTGGAAAGAGTGTCAAAACCTTATAATACACTGTTTTGACACTCTTTTCAATTATATTATAATTTATATATATATATATATTTATTTATATTTTTATATTATAATAATAAAAAAAGATTGTTTTGCTAAATTCTTTAAAAATGGTTTTAATGATCGATTTAATCACTATATTCTCTAATATGCCTTCAGCTTACTCTGATAAGCTCCCATCCTTTCTAATAAGTTTCTACCCTCTCTACTAAGCTGCCACCTCTAGTAAGCACCCACACTCTAATAAGCCTTCATTCATGATATATGCATCTCATAAGCCCTTATCTTCAAAGTTAATGTGAAAAAGCGGGGAGCTTGTTTGCGCATTTGCAGTACTTGGGTTTAAGGCATATCACAAATTTGTTTCTTAAAAAGTGAAATATCTAGAGAATAAAAGAAAGTGATAGACATTTTTAATTTGATAAGTTTTGAACTGCATGTTATTTTTCTGAGTTTTGGTATAGTTTCTACTTAATTAACTGGACTAATATAAATCATGTTTAGAAGGTTAAAAAAAATTGTGTGAAATAAAAAAATAGTGTTGAATGGTATTATTTTAAATTATATTTTCGCTGTCTGGAATAATATTTTATCAAAATGTCTTTTCAATTAATTATTATTTTTTCTTAAAAGATTAAGTATTAAAACGTCCAAGATAGAACTTGAAACACTCATGTTGGACCCTGGCTGGTACCTTTTAAAGGCCCCTTATGAGCTGGCACCGTTCTATGATAAACCTTCGCTGTGGGTGGTACTTTGCTAGATCCATTGTATGGACTGGTACCTTTTCATTGTATTAAAATTTAAAGAAATTCTATGCTTTAAGCAACCTTTTAGAATTGAGTCAATTAATTCTTTTCAAAATTTTTAAACTGTAATGCATTAAACTTATATTAAGGTATCACAGAGGTTTGAATATAGCAAAAGAATTTAATTAAAGATTTTACTTTTAGACTAATAAAAAATAAATCAAAAAATAATTTTAGGGGCTTTTTATTGTATCAAAAATCACGACTTTTTTTTTTTTAGAAAAAGCTCCAACTTAAACCAAAAAATTTTGTTTTTTCATGAAAAAACTTATCCACATGGTGGGTGTATATAATGTCTTCAAAATTGTAGGGGGAGATTTATTTTAAAAGACTGATTAAAACATTATTCCAATTTATGTCTCTCCATGGTTTTAAAAAATATACTTTCTCTTTTTAACTTGACATATTTTGCTTTTAAGGCATCTATGGAGAAGTTTCGCACATGATTTTAAAGAGCATGCTTTCGTTTAAAAGTTGCCAAAATTTCTAAGAGAACTGAAAAGAAAACACAATGAGGTCTTGGAACAAACCTCCTCATTTGTTTTTTAAAGAAATTATCTCTTGGTAGCAAATATTGGTATCCTTTAATATGCCAAATATAATTAGTTTCTTTTTATTGCACATTAGAGATAAGCTGGCGACAATCTATTCTTAATATAATAGACATGTATAAAGGTATTTTTAAAAAATAACTCAATATTTGTGGTGAATGTAAAGTGGAATACTAAAAAAAAGTTTGAAATGTTTTTCATATCGCACACTTATATTGAGTTTAGAGTTAAAAATATAAAAAAAAAGTATAGAACCATTTCCAACCAACTGTACTAAAGCAGCTCCGTAAGTCTTCGTCTGATTTTCAGTAAAATTGGGTTTTTCTTGGTAGTTTTTTTCTTTAAGAGATTTTTTCCATTTGTTGTATTTTGTGACACTTCTGTGTTTCTGTAACATTTATATTGTTAAATTGGCACCACGGAATCTATCTTTAGAATTTTATTGTGTGCAATGTGTGGTGATGAGTACCCTGTAGAGCTTATCCTTGGACCTATGTTACAACATCATGTTTGTTACTCAAACCCTGATCAGCAGGATACGATTGTGTTGGAAGTTGTATTGGCAGGTGCTAAACGAATTGTAGCTGTTACTTTGGTTTCATATCACCGTGAGTTTGTGCTTTATATTACTTCTTCTAGTTACATTCTGAATTTAAAGATTTTCTCAGGTTGTGCCTTATTAATTTTGGTGTTTTTAAATCATTCCTTATTATATTTCAACAAAGTATAAAGTTTGAAAACATACACTGATTCTATAATTCACTTTTGTTTCTTATTTCAATTTATATTCAAATTAACTCTTAAGTTAACAAGTAAGGCATCTTGCTTTTTGGCTATATGCTACTGTGATTCATCATATACATCAGTAATTTGACTCATATGGCCACCTGTCCAAAACTCTTTTTATGGTGCAAAATATTTTTAGACTCAAATATGGTGTTTTTGACCAAATATGACGTCATTGGAATTTTTTCTAAAACGGTTAATTATATTATTATATTAATTGTATTTTTTAAAATTTTGTTGAGGGACAAGGGCTTTTTTTGATCAATAGGTCAACCTGTCAAAACCTCTTCTATTTTGGTTTGGGGCCAAAATATTTTTTGATTGAAAATGACGGTTCATTACATATATTTTAAAATTTTGTATGAAGTTAAAGGACCACAGAGGGCTTTTTTTTATTCATTATGGCTGCTGTTAATAATTCTTTTTTTTTTGTACTGCACCCATATATGGTCATTTTTTTATACCAAAAATTTTTTATTGTTTTTTTTTTGAAGTATTGCATATGAAGTTAGAAGACCTTAATGGCTTTTTTTGACGCTTGTTGAAAATTTTCTCAAATATATTTTTGTCCGTAAATAAAGTTTCTCAAAATCAGCTCATTATTATTATTTTTTTTAATATTATTATTTTTTTATTGTTTTTTTTTATTAAAATCGCAACTTCTTTTCATTAATGAAATACAAAATTCCTTGTTGAAATACTCTGAAATAAATGATTGAAGAGTTATTAACATTAATATAAAATCTAAATAAATTTAAAATAATATATTTGTTTTTTTTTTTTTTTTTTTTTTTGATATTTCTTGCAGCAAATAATATAAGTAAGTATAAAAATACTAAAAATATGAGCAAAGGCTTGTGGTCATCCTACTTTTCAAATATTTTTTCAGGGGCATATAGCTTGAAGAGTCAGTTATATCATGGTTTCATATTGATATATTCAACAACCAGAATGGCTTCATTGGAAACGTTGAGGTGAGCATATTATAACCTTTCAAATTATTATTTTTCATTAGGGTGAGTTGTTGAGGGCCTAACCGCTTATGCAATTATAATTGAGTAAGGGTAAGTTTGCTTAGGGAGCTAGATGTAAATTGTGCTGAATTAAGCGACTAACCATGTATAAATCAAATGTCTATTCAGTGGAGAAATCGAAGTTCTCTCAATGCACTGAAAGTTTCAGAGGTTTTATTAAAAACCAAAAACGTTTTTTTGCGGAAGGACTGTAAAAGGTATGTGCTATTGTAATGAAGAATACTATCAAAGGTTTCATAAAACACCTTAAATTTTTTCATATAACCTTACAGGAATTTTACAAAGCCATAAGGGTATCTTAAAAACCCATCTAGGTTTTATAGAAAACTGTTTGTGCTATTTTAGAAAACCTTCCCAGGTATCGTGGAAAACCATTTGCAGTATTTTAGAAAAGTTATTCAAGTATTTTGAATATAAATCCCAATGAGGTGACCATTTAAGATCCTTACCCAGAAAACCTTTTTTGGTTTCTTTGAAGACCATTGGAAATCTCGTTGATCTGAAGGTGGGTTATATCTTCGCTGCAAAAAGGAAATTTTGCAAACAACAAAATCAAAAAATAAAAAATAAAGAATAACAGCAAAGTTACACATATATCATACATAAAATATATTTTATAAAATATCAATGGCTCAATAAACATTTAATAAGGCTAATTTTGTTAAAATGACCAAGGAAGGCAAAGTTTCATTTAAAAATATAGAGTGTGTTACACAGGAGGGATGGGGGAATAGGTATGTCGGTATGTTAATAAAATGGCCTCTCGAATAATATCCATCAAGATGATAAGAAGGCACAGTAGCCAGTGATATTTATTGGTTAAATCCCTAGTGCTAGGGTAGAGCTCAGAGTTGGTAAAGTTTAACTTTTTGCCAACAAAAGCCCTTTTTGGGAAAAGGAAACATCAAAAACCCAAGGGGTTCTCTTCCAAGTGATCATAGGAATAGTTTTTCACTTAGATATAATTGTTATTATCATGCTATCTCTTGATTATTTAATTCATAGGTTTTTTTTGAATATTTTACAAACTTATAAAATAATTTGCTATATATAAGAATGCATTTTTTGTTTTGTTTGATGAGCATGTAATTCAATACATCTGATAATCTTAAATATAAATAATTAATTCGAATGATGTCAAACCTTATACTTTCTCTTTAAGTTTGATTAACATGATAATCATGATTTTTGTTATTGTTTTGAGAATTTTAAGGAAAAGTGATTTTTATCTTTCCCAGCAAAATGTGGCAAGGGTGATGGATAGGGGCAAGCACTTAATACTCAGTATGAACCCAACTTGGAGCACTGGGTGTTGTATGCATATACACTGGTGGCGAGTTGAAGTGATTGATCTCTAAAGTGAGCTTCTAGTCCTAAGTTTTTTTATGAAGGAATGGCAGGCTGTTCTGCGCAATTCCTTTTGTAGCCTCGTTGAGCTTTATGCTATTTTCTGTACTTCCGTCTTTACGGGGTGGTGTTTCAATTTTTAAAACCGAGTGCAACTTGTCTTGACTTATGATGCCATCTTCAAGCGCCTTGATGACTCGGTTTGCAATAGAATTGATCTTGCTCTCAGCGAGAACACGGATCTGGTTGTGTTTTTGAACTTTTATTCTTCGTCGATTAGGGACATGCTTTGTGCCAGCCCTCACGAGACTGCACCCAGCAGCTACATCCATAATGATTGGAACCAATTGGTGCTATGATCATGGTCACTAAGAGGCTCGTTCCAATGCCATCCAGAACGACGTCTATCACAGTAGCTCTGACATAACACCGTCGATAATGTTGACGAACCGAGTATATTAGTTCACAAGGCTTTCATGGGAGTCAATCTCGGCCTTTAGCTAGTCTTTAAGTTTGGTTACCTGAGTCAATCGGTAGTCAACCCCAGACTCAGGCATAGTATGAGTTGCAGTTAGTGTAGGGTTTAGCTGAGGTTATCTATCGACTTTCTCCATGTCAATCTTACAAGGATAATTTCTTTGATATGGTCACTCGGCCCCATAAATATTATATAACTCCCACTCCTGTCCTTTGATCATCTCACCGGTCTTGACTTACTGATGTGGCAAAAAAAAAACTTAGCCTTCGATCTTCCAGTGACCCTCCTTTGGGTGTGTCACAGGGACGAGCATAGGAAACCTTTTCCAACCATCATTTATGGTGGTGATATACATAATAGATAATAGATAAGACATTATTTCTCCAGAGAGTCCTTAAATATTGCTCTGTTGTAGTCACTAGCTGAGTTGTCCCATAAAAGTGTCAATGGAGCAAGATATATGCTGTTCTTATTTTGAGAAATACCTCTATTAGGTGCAAGAGTTATGGTTTTTTCTCCAGATCCTTGCTTTCTTGGGTCACTTTTAGGATCAGAAGCACCGGAAGGTCCATGCATGGCACTGGGGGTAGTTTGACAACCTAAGCTGTGGACTGCTTTTTGCCGGCTGGAAACCAAAAGAGACACATGTAGTTCATTTGTAAATGCTGGCACGTGCATGTCCACTTCCACAACACCAATGAGGTACCATGATGAGTGTAGTGCTGTCATGACTCCCATCTCTGATCAGGTAACCAAAATAATTCGACCGCTTTGCCACTTCTATCAGATCATCCATAATTAGAATTTTTTATTTTTGGGTCAAACTCGGTTGGCTTTTCGGGAATAGCAGTCATAACCGGGAGGTCTCTGGCTTTGAACACAGTTATGATCTTGAAATACACTAGTAGGTCATTTTGTGACTATGGGTTGAGAAAAGGTCCTGAATGAACATTGTCAGTCCACATATGAGAATCCTCGCTGGATGTGTTGGTAGGCAATTATTTAGTACCGGAATTCCATTTGAACATTATTTTTATGTGGAGTTACTTATACATACTTACATAGTGGGATAAAATGAATACCGATACATTGAAAAAGTCTTGTGTTCTCACTGCCGAATATCTCACAATTTTGTAGGAAGCAGCAATGAACAAGATTTCCAAACCAAACACGCAAGCGCATTTAACTCAACCAAATATAATCGATCTCATGAAAAATCAGGACAAAACAATACTTCACCATGAGCTTGTCCAGGAGAAACGAGAATGCTGTTGGCGGAGCAAACTGACGATGTTTCTCCTCACACTTTGCGGATACATCAATAGTCAGTGTTGAACTGGCGGATATTTGATCTGGCCCAATCCTCCAGCATTTCGTGTGGGCCTCTGTTATCGTCCCATGGGCGAATCTGCCAAGGTCCCTACAACATATTACTTGGCAATTTTAGTGGGACAGGTATTCGAGTATGATGTCAAGAGTCTTGATTTCGACCTTAAAGCATTTGGCAAACACTATATCCTTAGAAAGCTTGTCGAGTCGATGATTTAGGGAAAAAAGGTCCCACTTTTCCTTTGACTTTGTAGGTTTGATGCAGAAAAAAGTAACACTGGACTTTTTGAGTTTATATGATTCCGAGCCAAGATGGGGGCTATCTTAGTGCAATTTAGCGAGGTCTTTCTGGAATAATTACAACCAGCTTGCTCACAGTAAATGTTTTCAAATGTCTCACTCTGTTTTACCGCTTCCACCTTGACCAGTCAAATAGATACGCGCTGCAGTAGCTGCAATGAGATCAGATGGAAGCTGGGTGGTCTTGTTTACTTGCTATTCAAGTTACCCAGTAGGTTCGATTGTCCAAACTGCAGCCTCTGATCACCACTTGTATCCAGGTTGCTTGTGCTGCCATTGCCCGTACCTAGGATAGTCCTCAAAAAGTAGGTTTTTCATAGTGGTGGACGACGTAGCAAACGAAACAGTTTGTGAACTCGCTGTTCTTTTTTAGTTCTAACATTGGCCCTCGTTCGCCCTGCTTTTGGGAAAGCGAACAAAGCTTATAACGAACATATATAAGATATTCCTGACCCTTCCTCCAAATTTGGTGATCGATACCATGGAGAGAGCCTGTGCTGACCTGATCCCCACGAACACTCGTCTCCATGTCTATTGTTAACCCTAAGTTCTTCTTTTTCAAATGAGCCCCAATATACCTCGTACGTGATATCTGGCCTTCTTGCTACCGGCTGCATATCAAAGCGATGACCATCGACACCTTACTCTATTTATTTCAAGACAATTGTGTCCACTTTCTTGATGTAGCTCCTGTCTGGGTACAGCACTGGGGCATTGTTGACGACTAGAGCGTAGTATATGCTTGGATCAAGTTTGACCTTATTTGAGGTCACTCCTCCATTAGTCAATGACAGGTGAATTTTTTTCCTGTGGTGTGGTGTAAATTTACGATTACCAATTATATATCTATTCGAAACTGTCCTTAGGTAGATTTACAATTACCATTTATATGTGTGTTAAACTGTCCACGCCTACATTAGTATATGCTAATTATATATATAATTATATAAAGTGTCACGAGAGCCCTAAGTTCTTCCACTTCTGTGTGGTAAAGCCACACTAGTCCCTGGGGAGGCACCATGGGCATCTACGCTCCTCCTACATCCAAGTATAAAGCCCCATATTCCCACATTAGACACATTAGTTGCAAAAATATGTTGGACCAGGATAGATAATTTTTCGAAATTTTATAGGATTTTATTAAAAATTTCTATTTTAATTTTTTGAAGCTATCAGAGATATCAGAAATAATAGACTGATGGGTGTTATCAATCATCGTTGGTTTTTTACATGAGGTAATCTCACATGTTTTATTTCCAAACTGCCAATCAATTTTCCTACCTGTTGCATTTATTCTGTAGCGATTTTTAATAACTGCCCTGATTTGTAATACCTGCCCCTATTTTATAATAAATCTGCCCCGATTTGTAATACCTGCCCTTAATTGTAACAAACTTGCCCCGATTTGTAATTTAATGAGCTGCCTGGTTTGTAGTAAACTCTGCTTCGTCTTTTAATAACCAAAGCTGCCCCGATTTGTAATAAACCTCTGCTCAGATTTAATAATAAACTTTAAAATACGACTTTAAATTAAAATAAACATGATACTTCCATTTCCCAATTGCTTTTTATAAAAATGATTTTTACAAACAATGTTCTTTATAAAAAAAGTTAACTGATAGTGATACGTTTTAATTTCCAAATTGTTTCTTATAAAAATGTTTCTTACAAATCAAGTGTCAAGTGTACTCTTAAAATTTCAATATTATAAAAAGTTTCTTATAAAAATGTAGAACAATTACTTTTTAATAACGTTCAAAAATTTCTTAATAATTAGCCTGATTTATTCCCTGTACCAATTTTTTATTGAAACACTTTTAGTTTTTAGGACCAAGTTAGGCCTGACAGATAGCAAAACTTTGAAATTAGAAGTTTAATGACCATTTGAACCAACAGTATTTAATGACAGGCTGTGCCAAATTACAGTCAAATTGAAGTACTTTTAGTTTTTTGGGTAAATTTAGGCCAAGCAGGTGGCAGTAATTTCATTGTTATCATTGAATTGAGAATCATTAAATTTAGCTTTGTGCCAATATTCATTGAAAATGGAGAATTTTAAATTTTTCAGAGGGCGGCCCATATTTTCAAAAATTTATTCCAAATCAAGGCAGATATTTATTACAATTCGGGGCAGCTTCGGTTATTACAAAACG
>JAUZNK010011060.1:0-23719 GCA_035046665.1 Euphysa ruthae
ATATTTTTTAGTGAACAGTTAAAAAGAACGAGAACTTTTTTTTAGAGAATTTATATAACATCAATTAATATGAACTAATCAGTTTTGTTGTTTGGTTTGATGCAGTTAGTCCACAAATGCATTGCACCACTGGTTTCATCTGGCCGGCTATAATTTTATGTTTATTGGCAATTAAACATTTAAAATTTGAATTTTTATTACTTCTTAATTATATATTCAAAAAATTTGTTGTCAAGCTGAGATATGAATATATTTAATATATTAAATTGGATTGATATATTCTTAACACCATTTATTGAAAATCTTGCAATAATCATTATTGTCATTGTCCACACTCTACCTCTGACAATGAATGAAACAGGAAATTAAACAGATGACAGAAGGAGGTCCAATAATACATTCTACTGTTTATTGTGTTTTAGTCACCTGGAGAAAAGGATCATGGGGAGATACTTGTGCAGAATGCTATTGTTGCTGCTGCAGGTAAATTTATGTTACATAACTATCTAATACCTAATGATATGGTTTACAAATATTATGTTTTTAAATGTTTGACTTTGGAGCCAAAAGTTGCAGTTTAAGGCGTCGATCATATTTATTATAATAGGTTACATTCATATTGATTGTTTGGACCCATTCTTGTCTTATGCTACAATATGGTTATTTTAGGTTTCAAAACTATTTTTTACTAGCTTTTTTTAGCAGTAAACACATTTTTTTATGCAGTTCCTTATGTTGGGAGCTGGGAAATAATACACTCAATAGTCAGCTTACTTTAAAATTGGGATATCTGATTTCATAATGTCCTGAATGGTAGGTTTTAGTCTCTAAATTTTTGGAAATTATGACTAACTCTCATTATGTCATTTTAATTTAAAAAATGAAAAAGCTGCTGAAACAAAAGCCCAAGGTTTTTTTTGCCAAAATTGATTAAATAAAAAAGTAAGTTCATGAATTATTATTTATGGCTCAAATTTCGTTTTTAATATTATTTTCAAAAAAAAAAAGTTAGAACAGATAGGCAAAAAAATTAATATAAGAATTTGAAACTTTGATTGAATGTTTCATATAACATATGAATAATGCTTCATATAAAAAGCAAATAAAAGTACTTTAGTAGCTAATTTTAAATAGAACTTATGTTAATAGGCTGTTTGGAAAATGTAAACTAAATCATCTTAGAAAATTTAAGTAGATCCTGTTAAGCCCTTAAAACATGCTGGTCCTTAAAACAAGCTGGTTGCCATCAAAAAGTTTTGTTTTGTTTAGGTGCATTCTCTTCTATTCTTGCTGACTATCAACGTGTGGATGTTATGTTATTTATGATCCTTAAAGTACCAAATTTAAATTATTCAAAGAGTCTCTCCATAAATGAGGCGGATCGTGATTCAGGTTTTAACATGGCGTCGTAAGTATTTAATTATTTGATTTAGAATGTTTTTAAAGTCTTTTTATCTAAAATTTGTGTTTGAGTTTACCGTATTTGAAAAATTATAAAATGAATGGTTATTCTCTTTATTTCATTGAAACTATTGAATTGTTCTCATTACAAAAGAATTATTTTTTGTTTGAAATAAACTATGTCTCTAGGTCTTATTTGTCTTGGTTATTTCAAGTTTTTTTTTCTTTTCTTTTTTTTTACTTGCAGAGACACAGTGGATGCACTATTGCAGTTGAACCTTCTAAAGTGTCTACTAAAGGTATTTTGCTTTAATCAACGCTTTGTCGGCCTTATTTTAGTATCATCCTCATTATCATCATGTATAATTTCTAATTTTTGAGTAAATATAACTTACTAAGTATGACATTAAGGTGTTTAAGAGTAACCACCAAGAAATATTTTGTATTGGAATTATTGTTATAATATTGGTTCGCCTTAAAAACTCATGAACAAATCTTAAACAGGCTTGATTTATTAAACAAACAAAGTGAAACCTCACAAACCACAGTCAGGTTGATCCAAGTCCAAGGCTAATTTATTTTTCGAATTTCACTGCGGAAATTTTTTATTTCAGTATTAAGAATTCTCATCCAATTATTTGTGCAATATTAAAACGTTAACATTTATTAATTTGATTATTTTGTTGTAAAACACCAGAAGTACCACGCTGTAATTTTTAAATTAATTCTAATTAATTAGATACACTTTACTTAAATTTAAAAATCAGACATAGATCACCTACATAAGTTCATTATTTAACCTAGAAAATTATTACTTGAAAAACCCGGGAAATGTTTAACACCATTCATACCCTGCTTATGGAAAAAACAATTTATAATGGGAAAAAAAAAAGAAAAGTAATAGAGGGAAGTGCTATAAAAATATTTATTTCAAATTTTATCAATATTTGATTGCAGTTAGACGAGTAAAACATTTTGTAGGTATTATAAGATGTTTTTAGTAAAAATTCTTGACAAAAAATTTATTGAAGTCGAGGTTATCTTTAAATCTTTTGCAAATTTTATATAGAAATATAGGTATCTATAAATAGTTATAGAAATATTGATATCTGTTATATTCATAGTTTTATTTTACAGGTTGCTGAGAGTCATCAAACAAAGCATTTCTCTTCTTTATTTACTTCTAAATTCTTGGATGCTATTCTAGCAGGGTTGCTGTTTAAAAAGACAGGTAACTTTGAATATTTGAATGCTTTGCTTAAAATGTCTCCGACTATGAATTAATGCTTGCACTAATTTATTTTATATCAAGAATGGGAGAAATTATTAGATTCTGCAAATCAAATTGTTTGAGCGTATCACTTTAACTTTCCATTCAAGGAAGTGTAATCCATTCTTGTCTGATGGACATTGCATATGTTTTTTTTGTTAGCAAGTGTAACCCATTCTTTTCTCATAGACGTACGTACATATTTTCTAAAACTTCTTGTTAGTTTATTGGATCGAAGAAAAAACATGGGTTCGCTTGAAAAACTGTGGTAAGCATTTACACAATAATTTTTAAAAGAATTGGATTACTTTGATTATTTAAGTTTTATACAAACGAAAAATTTGGGCTTCTATTCAAGAAAATAGGTTACTAGAATTATAAACTCTCTAGGTTATGGCAGTAAAATTTAGATGAGATTTGGTGTTTTAGGCTTTACTGAAGTATTATTTAGAAAGCAATTGTTACATCATCATATTCGTTATGTCAATCTGTCAATTTGTATTACATCAAAACAAATCACATTTAATTATAATTGAGCTGTCATACAAGCACATACAAGCAATAAATTATTGTATGTGCCTAATAATAAACTAATCTTTGCTATTTTTAAATTGTTTTGCTTTTGTAATAACATGAAGCAAGAAATAGACTGTACATTTATGCAGATGACTCTGGTTTAATTTTCCAAAATAAAAAATTGTTTGTCATCAAAATATCCTTTTATAAAGTACAATTTTCCTAATGAAATTTAATAAAATAAGAAACTATAACCAATATAAACATAGAATTATGGAAAAGTTTCTTAACTCCCTGGTTATAATATGAAAACTTAATATTTATAGGCTATAATTTACCTTTTTTCACTTTGGCATTTTGGCTTAAGTCATCATTGTAATGAAATTAAACTTAACTATTAGAAGTTTTGCAAGCCGTATCACTGTTTTTTTTTTTCAGCTCTTCTTATCAATCTGGCTTAACGTGGGTTGTGGAGAAATGTTCAAGACAGGATGTTTCTTTTATTAAAAAAGTTTGTTAAAATCTACCTTTTCACATTATTCAACTTATACATGTTTTAAAAGTTTTCTTATTGACGCTTTCGTATTGACGCTTTTTTTTATTTGACTCATTAGTTGCAATAGAATACCATGTAATTAAAACTTGCCATCAATAGATCATCTACTTTGAATAGATACTCTGAAAGGAAATAAATATTTGTGCAATATAAGCAGAATTTCAGCTCCATTACTTCTGTTACTCCAATTTTTACTTTTTGATGTTATTTCCGTAAAGACGTAATGATGATTGTAATATGTAATAAATGCATTGGAAAACGATTTTTTTTTTAGAGAGAGAGATTTTGAATATGTTTTAATTCTGCATAATGCTAGAAAATATCAACTTTAGCTGGCCTGCTATATTATCTTTAGCTAGCCTGCTATATTAGCTTTAGCTAGCCTGCCATGTTATTAATTTTATTGGACCTGGTTATAGATGTAAAAAGAGTAAAATATTTTTCCAAAAAGATGATGTTTCAATTTTTGTAAAGAAATTATTTTCCATTTTGACTAAAATATTTTTATTTCTGTTAGTTCAAGTTGATGTTGGCCATATTAAAAAGTTTATCAAGGCTAGTTAATTTTTATCAAGGCTAGTTAAAATTGGGTCGGAAAAATAATATTTTTTGGGTATTTCTCAAAAAAAATTTTGGTTACTCTACCTTGTTTTATTTGTGTTTTTTACAAACTTATGCATTATAGAGACCATTTATGAGGTATCCATCATCATCATTTGCATACCAAGCAATTGTGTTCATCCTTAAGGTTGATATCGTAAATGATTGAGTAATTTGGCTTATTTGTCAAAATAAGTTTCAAAGGTGTTGGCTGATTCACGATGGGTTTTTTAAAGAATATTAAAAGAGTAAAAAAAAAACTAATAAACTGCTTTTAAAAGAGGAAAAGAGGAAAACTTGTAATAATTTATCATCCGCAGCAATCTTAGTGATAGAATTAGTTCAGTTATTTTTTTGTAGAAAAATCTAGACGGTGAAATTTGAACATTGATGAAATTAAATTGAATAACTATAGGATAAAGATCTAATTATTTTAATGCTTAAAGTAAGGTTGTTATTGTTGCTAAAATATTCTGCATCTTTGTTTAAGACATTTTAACTTCAAAAACTGCTTGGAAAATATACAGATTAGTATTTGTATGTTTTAATTATTATTTTGGTTCTGCAAAAAAAAAAATGCTTAGAATTTTTATTTTTCAACTAATGACAATCTCAGGTCTAGTTTCTTCTATGCTGCTTATAAAAATCCTTGGTAAAATTTGCAAATCATCATGAATATAGCCACTTGACAAGATACCTCGGTTTTTAGGTTCACATGGTGATGAACTTTATAAAAAATGTAATTGTATAATTTGATTTTTTGTTATTTTATAAACTGAATAGAATTTTTCTGAGATCATCCTACTAACTGATCATGCTATAAATTAAATTCATTACTTGAAAATTAACTTGTCATTAAGATGTTTAGTAGAATAAATAATTATTTTTTCACTGCTTTAACCATGTGGTGTTTTTTACTTCAAAGTTATGACCATGATACTAAAATAGAATTTTCTTCTAAGTTATTTTAGAGGTATATAGAGTATTTCAATAAAAATACAGTGGTTTTCGTTTTCAATTAATGCATTTATAACCAGGGTTAGAATTTTGGTTTTTTCTTCTTTCTTTTTTTTTTACCTTTGTAAAATCTTGAATTTGATTATAATTTCTCCCATGAGGCTGGGAACGTAGAATTTTGATGAGGTAAAAGTTAAAAAAGACCAATGTTGAAAATTTATAAGTTTAAGCCAATTGGACACTTTTATTTAGTTTTTCTTTTATTTATTAGCGAGATTAATTTTAAATTTGATAGAAGAGAAATAGTAAACGTTCTTGTATTCTTTAGAATACGCAGCATTTTTACTTCCATCTCTATGAAAGTTGTAGACTCTCAACGAACGACTCTACCAATTACAGATTACTGACATTTACCATTTGTTTGTTAGTGCTTGAGTTTAGTGATGAAGAAAATATTGTGGAGGTTGTTGGTTTTGTTCTAAGCCTTCAAGTAAGTCAATGTTATAATTTTTTTACTGTCTTAGGTCTTAGAATATCTGGAGAATTTTCACTCATGTTTGTTTCATGGAAGCATTTATGGCAACAGTTATGAAATATGTTATTGATAATATATGTTATCACTTTCATCATAAATGGAATAAATTTTGGAAATATATCTGTAAAACTTTAGTAGAAACTCTTGGAATTTTGCTCCATTGTTCTTAAACTAGGTCTAATCTTTAATCGATCAAATTTAGAAAATTTAAAATTTTTGGATTTAAAATAGATTAGCTTTGAATCTATACGTTTTTAAACAATTTAATGATTTTAACTAAAGAATTTTAAAACATTGCTATGGATTTATATAATCAAGATTGTAGGTTATCTGACAAATTTTCACGCATCCATATTTGTTTTATTCTAAAGCATTGCCTACAATCATGAGCAAAATATTTTATAGAAATGTAACATTCTGATAAAAAAAATATAATGCCTAACGACATTTGAGGTCATTTGTCTGGTTAAAACTCTCTACCCACGATCATTGGTTTTGTGATATGGCAATGCTTATATTTAAATATTTCATGCTTAGAGATAAAACCTTTTTTTTTGAAGAAATATAACGTTATGTTATGTATTTATATATTTTTGCTTTTTTAAGTTTATGTTTCCGGATGGAAAAATAAATTGATAATAGGGTTTTAATTTCTTCCAAGCATTCAAATATGACTAATTAATATAATTATAATTCTAGTTACTAATCCAATTTTTCTTATTCTTTCCTTAAGCTAAGAAATTATTGCATATCAAAATAACCCCATCACCAAGTTAAGTTGGAATTATAACCATTAGTAGATGATTAATTGCTGTATTTTAGGATCTTGCTCGTGCTAAAAATAACAATTTATCATTGAATCAGCAATGTTCTATACATGGTTTAGTGTTATGTTTCTTTCTTTTAATTTGTGACATGGCATCTATTCCTTCTCTACAACAGCACTCTCAACAGGTATATTTTGTTATATTTCATTTTGTTCCATCAACTCTTGAGCAGTTTCTATTTTTTAGTGTACATGTGAGTCAAACTAAAGTGAGTGGTGAATGTCTTTGTAACTTTCAGGGAAGTTTGTCTGAAAAAGAAAGTGATACTTTATACCACTAGAATTTCTTATACGAGGCTTACTTTATTACCTCAGATTTTCTAGGAAAGCTTATTAAATATCTATTCAAAGTTATGCTTTTCTGCCATGTTAACTTACACCGTCAATTTTTTGCAAGATATCTTAGCGTTGAAAATAAATTACTTTGAGAGTTGTCAGTAATTAAAGTTTAGATTTTTAGCCAAAAAATCTTTGTTGCTCAAAAAAAATTTGAAATAATGTTTTTATGATTTAAAAATTTATGCTGAACAAAAAATGTTCTTAAAAAGACATTTTTCTTCAAGTTGTGGTCTATCTAAAATGGGGTTTTTGTTTGAAAATGTGACCCTATGTTTTCTATTATTATTTAGTACTAGCTGTATACCTGCCAAGATTTAGCTATTTGTTCCATATAGCATTTAAATTTTGAAATCTTCAGAAAATTAAAAGAAAAGTTTGCAGCACCGGGGCATCGATCCCCATACCTCTAGCATGCTCAGCTAGCACTTTAACATTTGAGCTAAACCTTCATTTCAAAGTATGTTAAAAAAAAAACTAGTATTTTATGATATCGTTCTGATTTCGCATTGTTTAAAAACATCAATCAAAAACAATATTATTTTTACAACCAACTGATGAAAATTTTTAACATTGTTATAATTATCCAACCCAATTGGGGAAATGTGTTACTTTATAACGTAAATAAAATTAACGACTAGCGATTGGATAGTTTTTTTAAATCCAAGTATGCAGGTCATTCCGTCAAGTTGTTTTGATGGCAGTTGGTATAACAGCGACCAATGAAAATGCTGCTTGATTAAAAAATGTATAAAATGCATGTAAACCACTGACAGACTTTTTTTAGGGCATTATTATAGAGATAATAAAAGGGAAAATTCAATGCTTTTTTCTCTTTCTACAGCACAAATTCAGGAAAAATTTTTAAACCAAAATACCTACCCATAAAATGCAAAAATGGATGTCACATTATGTTCCTTTAGGTGGTCTGAAAAGTTGAAAAGAATGAGTTATGTTATATGTAAACCTCTCATCTGTAAAAATATCTGCAAAATATCAAAAAATTACATGAAAATAAATTGTGTAATAATTAGTTCTGCAAAATTTAATCTCCTGGTATTGGGAAAATTTATAAAAAAAGAGAGCGGCTCAGTGAAATCAAAAAATATGCTCTGATCTTGAAATGAACACTCTTCTAGGGCTGTTTTTTTAAAGCTAGGTAGGGCTAGTGCTGGGATATACCACAGAAAGAAGTTTGTTGTAAAAAAAATTTTATCAATTAAACCACCATATTATGACGTTTAGATAATTGTGAATCGTACAAACACTGCTGCAATGCTTTTACCTTCCAATAGTCTCACATACAATGATTTTAAAGTCAGTGAAAATTCTACCCATATAAATGATGATGCACTATTCTTTGATCGTGATACAGTAGCAGTTGCATTAAAAAGTAATAAATACGAAACATCCAGCATTGAGACACCTTATGAACCTAAGCCAGCAGGTCAGTGTAAATAGATTCTATTTTACAATAGATTCTGTTTTAAAATACTTGAGTTCATCAAACTTTTATTTGATTATATGTCAATTGTTTGACCCGTGTTTTACAGAGGACTAGTAAGCTCACTATTTTTTGGCAATATTACGCCAGAATAGAATGTTTTGTAATCATTTTCAATTTAATACAGTGTATAAATTATTTTTTACGGCAAAATAAATTATTTTATACGGCAAAATAAATTATTTTATACGGCAAAATACCTTGATTTTTACAATATTTTTAATATGATTTACAATTAGCATAAGCAGAGAATTTTTTTTTATCTTAAAGGTATTTTTTTATTTTTGTTAATAGTGTATGATGACCATATATACGTTAAGGAGGATGATCATTTCATGGTATTAGGGTTCGAAATTTAAATGTTAAGCTGTAATTGATGTGTTTTGATACCTATACAAGGGGTAAAATAGTAGTTATATAAACGTTTAACTTTTTACCTAGAAAGAACTCTCGGATACGTGACATAAATATGTTTACTTAGCTTATACGAGTTTAAGCCATATTATAAATTTTACTTCTAATTTTTAAATACAACTTGCTTGAGGTGATTAATAGTTTAAACGCAAGGCATTTTGTCACCAGGGCATTTTTTTTTTTGTTTTTGTTAGTTGCCCTTATTTTGTTGAATTTTCACAAATATTTTGTTTTGGAGAGAAATATTTTTTACGGTCAGTCATTTTAAAAATATTTTCCAGCAAATAACTTGAGAACTTGCCAAGAGCTATTATTTATATGCACAACAGATGGAAATCAAAAATCTTTGTATCAATTCTCATGTTATTACTCTTATTTTAAAATCAATCTTCTCCATTCATTGCACCTGCATCTCAATCAATATGGTGCTTTAAATTGTTTTCAAGTTCTGAATTAAAACATAAATTCATTAATTTAATTCATACTTGTAGAAAAATCTTATTTGTGCTTCCAGACAACAATTTTGGTCAGAGATATGGTTTGGTTCCACAACTTGAGTTCAAAGTTTGCATTAATTTTTTTTTTTTTATAATGAGATACTATTTTACTTTTGACTCCTTCCCTTAGAAAATATACATTTATCAATAAGAAGTTGTAGGCAGACAGATGAAAAGAAGAGTGTTTAAAATAAATCAAACCTAGTTTTAAAATTTCAAGTTAGACGATTGAAAAGTTTTGCATGTGTAATATTTTTCATAATTTAAGAAAAAAAAAAATTTTGTAGTAGGAAGCCGCCTATTGAAATCAATATGAAGTGTATTAAAAACTTATAATCATCTTGTTTTTTTTTTTTTTGTTTTTTATTGAAATTATATTTAGCTCGTGCAAATTCAGCAACTTCTATCACAGAACACTTTCCACTTGTTAAAGCAGTATCACTCGTCAGCGTAAGCTCGAGTATTCTGTCTGTAAGTTGAAATTTCTTTTGTTTGTAAAGTGTTCATTTGACTGCATAAACTTTTTTAATCAATCAAAATTTTCGGAAAATTTGCTATGTTAAATTATTTAATTTGTACTAATTCTCAGACAATTCGGGTTTCATTTTGCCACTGATAAGTGTAGTTATATAAAATTGCATTTGACTCTAGCTGATTACCAAATATTCTCTCTTTCTTTTTTTTTTTTTCTTTTTTTTTTAAGATTTTTCCACAACATATTCTTATTTCATTTTTATTTTAATTTAATTTATTTTAAGTGGTGCTTTTTCTGCATCCTAGCACTTTTGTTACTGTGTGTGTACTAGCTGTATACTTTCCAAGATTTGTCTAATTGGTGCACTATAGGATGTGGTAAAATTGAGTCTAGGATTAAATAAAGACAATTAATTGAAAACTATATTTAAAACAAAAATTAGTTTGTTGAATTTTTTTTTTGTTATTCTTTTTGTTTTAAATACGTCTTGACCATGTTGTGCTTTGCATTTTTGTCCAGATTAGCCCATTGTTTAAAAACGACCAGTCAATCAATCAAAAATGTATGGTGATGAATGTTTGTAGTATTTTTGTTAAAACCAACCAATGAAAATCTTTAACATTGTTATTAATTGTAAAATCGTTGACGTTACATTATCACTACTCCGTAACATAAATAAAATTAATGACTAATTAACGATTGTTTAGTTTGTTTAAATCCAGATATGAAGGTGCACGGTATTATTATATATTAGATATTTTTTGCTTTCAGAATGAGCCACCAGTTCAAAAAATTACTTATGAAGATCTAAAGGACGCCCTTAGTAAGTCGATCTTTATTTTAAACCATTGCTTTGAATGTTTAACACATTTTCGATTCTTTTGTCAAAATATGAAATTGACAATATATAAATTGGATAATAATGGTCTAATCTCAGAAAATTTAAAGGAAATTGTTTAGAAATGTATCCTTGTTTCATTTCATCTGTTAAGTTAGTTTTACATTTCAGTTAAAGTTAAGAAGTATCTGGTTAATGTTGAATTTATGTTATAATTCCTTTTAAATTACTTCATGTCTAACTTTCCAGTGAACAGAGTAATTAGTCATAGAGACCTTTAAAATTATGACCTGTAAAGTAAAGTAAAGGAACATTAAGTAAAGGTACAAAATTCAAGCCACTACTGGTACACTATCATGTACCAAAGTGTATTCTTGAAATCATGATTTTGTTCAAAAACTATGACACTGCTAACTACCACAAGCATATGGTCAGATTGATGCAGACAATTTTCCATACTCCAGCAAAGAGTCTGTCTAGGTAAATGAATTACTCTAAATCATATGGTGTATTTATCATGGTGGGTTTCAATCTGGACATGTCAATTTAAACTTACCTGACAATTTGTCCTCAATGGCATTTGACTTTTGCTTTTATTTTGTGTTGGCATTATATAATTAATGACCGCATTTTACTTATGTTGTTTTTAAAATGCCTATATGTCTTGATGTGATTGAACATGATTTGCAATTAATAGATATTTTATTAAAAGACTCGCCCATTGCTCTACTAGCCTATGTTATGGGAGTAGTCAAAATATGACGTAACCATTATTTGTTTGCGATGGGCACAAAAGTTCTTAACACTGTTTAATGTTTTATTAACTTATTTGTGTTTACAGGAGAGAAAGTAAATGGAAACAAAGGAATGTTAGATTATGACGTCAATTCATTTCAACAACATGCAGCACGTGTTGGAAAAGATGTGAGTGCTTATTCTTAGCTCTCAAAAAAGGGTAAAGTAAATATTCCAATAATTTTTAGGTTCCAGGAAAAGCTGAGCATACCCAAAAGATTCACCAATCTTTGTCCGCCCGTCTTTATTCTCAGGAACTATAGTAGTTAATCAATTCATTATTACTGATTTCGTACTTTCATTTTTTATTCTTCAATATTAAGGTCAATTATGGTTTATTATTTGAAGCTTTAAAAAAATGAGTGATATTTGTTTCTGAAATTAAAACTCTTTGAATGTTCTTTAATGTTCTTTTTGCTTCAACTCTGCTGAAAACAGGTTTGGGTTTATTTATGATAATTATGAAAGTCATCCTTTTTGAAAGTCTTTCGGTCCGCACTGCAGGCTCAAAACGTATCAAATATAGTCTGAAAATAATGATATTTGAATTTTATCAAAACGCCCATCCATCTTTGTATATTTTTATGTATCGCATATATTTTACAAAATTTTTCAAAAGATTTTTTATTCATAAATCCTTTGGAAAGTTCTAGACACTCACTGGAATTTTCACCTCTGCACACCTTGCTATTTGGATTTGGATCATTAATTTAATTTAAAGAAATCTTAGCTTTACTAATAATACAACTCTGGAAATCCCCATTTGATCATTCACTACTGTATTGCACAGATCTAACTATTAATAACCTACAATGCCTGGATTTGCGATGAATTCCATATATGACTTAGGTTCACTCATTTATTGAAGGAGTCATAATTTCTGATCAAGTTCCAACCAATAAAGAATCCTGTTTCCTAGTTTGCTATTTGATAGAAATGCTATAGAGAGGTTAATAAGTTGCCTAGTAATGAATTGAACTTGTATTCAAATACGCGCTAATAGTCTAGAAGAGGTTGGATTTTTATTTTTTTACCTTGTCTGAAAATCTAATTTACTATATTATATTATTGGTACTGAAATAAGTTATGATATTTAAGTAGCGCACCTTTATTTTCCAGTTTTTTTTATTTTATTTTTTTTTTTTTAAGAAAGTTGCTTTAAACTAACAGATCTGCTTTAATTTGTTTGTTCAAAGTTAATAACAATAAATTGTGACGACCTTACTTACTACTCTTATTATACAGGATTGGCCATCGATAAAATAAAATATGCCGTGTTATGGATTTGCTTTTTATTTTAGAGGCAACAAACAGAAGCGAAGCTTCTAAAAACTATAGATGTAGCAGCCAAGTGAGCAATTTATCTTCATCATTTACTTCTTCATGTCTGATTAACTTTTATCAGTTCGTAACAGCTTTAAGATAAGGTTTTAGTATTCAAAAAAGGGTTTTTTAAAAAATCTGAATTCTGGCTTAATTTAATTAGGAAACTGTTGAAATTAAATTGATTACATTGATGAAAATGTGAAATTGCAGCTTTTTTTTAGTTTAGGAAGATAACTTGTTCAAAAGTTTTTCAAATGGATATGTAATTTGAAAAAAATTTTTTTTGATACATACACATATTTATTATACAACATTCTTAAAGTTAGTTCGTCATCTATCTAACTGCTTTAAAACTATTTGAGATGGATTTTTAATTTTTACTTACAAAAGCTTATTACTAAATTGATTGGTCATCTACCTAACCGCTTTAACCCTATATAGGTTAGTGGAGCGAGGGGTTATGGGAGAGGTTGGGGGCCTACAAGGCATCCCCCATCCCCATATAGCCATATAGTTTTTTTCTTAACAACTTTTCTTGTGTTCTGAAAGTTTACATATTATCCTAAAATTTTTCAGCGCTTTTTAAAAAAAAAAATTTGATTTCAAAATTGGAATAAATAACCTATTATGTCACTCTTTTGAATTTTAAACTCTTAGAAAAGGATTAATTTCAAAAAAAAAATATATATATATATTTTAATAAATTTAAAGTGGTTAAAACTGGTTATTACGAATAGCAAAACTTCGTAAGCTAAATGTAGATTAAGTCATTGTAATTGTAAAACCATTAAGTAATTTATTACCCAAAACCCCATAATTTGAATTTATACAACATTTAGGTCTTATGATTTCATTGGCCAAAGAGGCTCTTGTAATTCTAAAGCCGTTAAATCATCACCAAGGAACCCTTAATTGAAAATGTTATTTAATTCATCAGAGACTTGGATTATAGTGTGATCATTAACTAAATATAGTTTCGTTCATTAAAAAAACTCGAATCTGTACAACACTGAATTCTTTTGTGATAAGCAGGTGCTATAAAAGACGTGGGGAGAGAAACTTTGACTAAAAAGTATTGTTGATAGCAAAGATTAAATATTTTAAAAGGATTATTTAATCGTGAAATATATATATAACCATGCACTTTGTATGTTGTTCACAATCCTGTTGAAAATTGAATCGACTTTATCCTCTTTCTTAAAATATTTTTTTTTTTTTTAGATATAACTGAAGTACTAAAAATTTCATTTTTAAAAATTGTTTCTCTCCTCTACAGGAATTATTTTATTGGACCTCTGATCAATAATCCTATATATTCACTCCCGTCTGTGTTTCCGTGCATGCGTCCTTTACATTTTTTCTCGGAACCGAAAAATTGTCCTTGGCCGAAAATTGGGCCCAAAAAATTTTGTTGCTACAAACTCATTCATTTCATTTCTTGCATTAAGTTGTCACAGGAATGATAGTTTGATCTGTATGCCCTCCAGCAGAAAATTCCTGTTTGGGCCTGGGCCCAGTATATATCCTGAAATCATCTCAAACATTTGTGCTTGATACATGTTCAAATTTTTGATTATGTTAGGAAATATCATTTCTAGTATATTAGACTTGATGGTCATTTTGACATTTTTTCCATAATACTCTAGATATACTCAGTTAAGTGATGCACCCGAAGTTCAGAAGAATTTATTTGAAATCGAACTTCCAGCTTTGTTTATATACTGAGGAAAATTCATCATCTTAGAAGATTGGAATTACATACGTTGACATTCTTACCTTGTTCACCAAATAACAAACAAATATACCTTGGAAAAGTAATAGCGGTATAGCGCTTGAATCACTGCAAAAAAATTGGCTGTTTTACTTTGGATGTTCATTTGTAAAGCATATTCGTAGTGTGTCTTTGAACCATCTCAGCGAAGCAGGTTTTTTATGATTTGTTAGCGTGTTCTTGGATAAGCTCAAAATTTTAGATTCTCATGGACATGGTTGCAACCTTACACTTTTTTAATTTGGCGTGTATAAAACTGCTTATATGTTTTTTCGGGGTATCTATTTTGGTTTTATTTGCAATAAACTTGCTGCTTATGTAGTATTAATTTAGGGATGTTGTGTATTTTATTTTGCAAATTCTTAAAATTGTCTTAAAGATTTCGTGAATTTTAAATTTCGAGAATGATTCATGCAAATCATGTTGCTAGATTTTTTTATAGTCCACCCAGCATAAGCGAAAGGGATCGCAGATATCCACAAAGTGTGCCTAAATGCGTTAAGGTACCTAGCAGGTGGAAAATAGTGTAAATACTAACGCCTAGCAAAGGTAGAATGACCATTAGAGTTTGTCAATAAAGGAAAAATTTGGGTATTAAGAGTTTTTTGTAATTCGTAGATTTTATGGGCAGGATTATCTGCAGTTTCTGTAATATATTTCAAAAAGTACAATCACGGTCATATTATATGAGACTTTTATGAAATTTTAGCACAAATTTACATTTGACGCAATTTGTAAAAGTGGTTTTCTTGCCCGAAATCGCAAAAAGTTTTACAAACCCGAATGAGTACGGACGACTTGTAATTTTCATCACTTAAATCTAGCTGAGAAAAAATTTTTTTTAATGTCTTACTGTAAGTCTGTCAGTCTGTTAACCAAAAGAGAAACCTAAAGTTGAATATACCAAGTGTGGTGTATCCATATTTTGAACTGCTTCTGGTATTTTTTTTTTTTTTTTTGTTTTTTTTAATAAGGTGTCCAAATAGCGTATAATCATAAATTTTTACCATGATTTTGGAAGCGAAGCAGTTAATCAGACGTTTAAGTTGCATGTTGTATACAAGAAAGTAAAGTGTATTGAGAAAGTTTTTTTTAACAATTTGTATTGCCTTTTTGCAAGGTTTTAAACTTTCAAAAAAAAAAGATGTGCATTTACCACAATACTATGTCAAAAAAAATAGTTTTAACCATTTTTAGCATACCCTATTTAGGTCAGGCTTTGCGGAATTTATGGCTAGAAAGATTTTTTGCGTATTCAATTAACTTGAAATTTTTTTTTTTTTTTTTTTTTCCCTGTTTTTCAATATCTTAACGTTTAGCATTTAAATACAAGAAACTGATTAGTTATGAAAAAATCTCAATTTGATATAAATATTTTTTTAGTGATGTTTTAGTCTTTTTTAGTTTAAAAGAAAAAAAAAAAAACAAGGGCCAAATGGCGCGAACAAGGTTGAAACTGTTGGAGAAAAAAACGGTCCTCTAATGTTGTTGCTTTTTCTTTTATTCTTATATATCTAAATTCGATAGTAAAATCCGTAGTCGAACAAGGCAACATACAAATCCAACAACGAGAAAAAATCCGAGTATAACCAATATAGTTTCCGAAGGAATAGTAATCGTGTTTCAAAATAACGCCAATATAAGGAAAAGCTTATTAATTAAAATATGATGCAAAGCCGAAAACAAAGCCCGTTCTCGTGTTTCTACGTCACACCACTTACTTAAAAATGAAGTATTCTTAAGAGTACTTTAAAGGTAGGAGCTTTCGCGGTTTTTGGCCCTTTCCGCAAAATTTTCAAAAATTAGTCACCTGCAAAATTTCAAAACCATTCGAGCATATGCTGTATAGGCTTACCACGTAGGTCTTCTATCGCCATAGGTTATGCGAAAAAGTTAGAGAATACTGCGCTTAAGACTTAATAAGCAGAATAATCTTGTTCATCAATTTTTTGTGACCGTAATGGATTTTCATCTTAGAAGAAAAAAGTTCCAAGCCTAAATTATTTAAAAAATCAATGAGAACTGGGTCTTCTCTTTGTCTCATCACTTCATCTAATTCACCCATCTGACAGCATCTCCATAATGGACAAACATTTTTGGTCTCGTTCCCATTAAATTTTGCATAAATTGCCCAATTGGAGGTAATTGATATAAATCCCCAACTAAAATCACAGTTAATCCTGCAAATGGTTTGGTAAAGTCAGAAACGCATCCAAAAAATTTATTAAGCTTCGGTGTATGTATAAAAGAAACTTATTAGATACCATCGAAATTTCATCGATAAGAATGGCCTTAACTTCAGGAATTTCTTGTCTTAATTTACATGCTTTATCTTGAATTTTGCTCACTGTCAATCCCTTTGATTCAACATAAATTCCCAATCCTGAAGGTGCCGTTGTTCCATTCATGTTTACTGCTGTAACTCCTGTTGGGGCCAGTAAAAGTATACTTGGTTTTACAATACACTGAGACTTGAAAAATAGTTTTTGTATCTAAGGCAGTATTTCCAACTGCTTGAGGAAGAATTTCAGATTTTTTCAAATACTTATGACATGTACCAGAAATGTAGACACCAGAGTCATAACCTTGTACATATATAAATATCTGAGGATGTGACATTTCATTGTTTTCTTGGAAAACTTGAACTGCTCTGCTATAAAGGGTTCTATTAAAATCTGCACAAATATAGTAAAGGCCATTTTTTATCAGCTTTTTCAAAAGCTGAAATTCGATCAGTCATTTTCTTAACTTTTTTAGTTGTCTTTTTGCATTAGATGTGTTACGTCACGACATTTAGCGTTTTCAGCTGGCGTAGCCATTCGTTTATGAGTTTGATTTTTATTAGATTCAGTAACCATTCTTTTACGAGGTTTTTCTTTATTAGATTTAGTAGCTAATCGTTTTTGGCATCTTTCGTTTCATCGAGTGATTTTCTTACTGTGCTTTTGTCTAGAGCGCAAAGAAAAATCGATTTCTTCAGTTGCTTTTTCATTATTGTATTTCATATTGTACATTTATCATTTTCTTCAATATAAGTCATGAAGATAAAATTCGAATTCTCTTATTTTTAAATTTGATTAAAGCAGAAAAACCATCTGGAGTGGGCTGACCTAAATCATTTCTACTTTGGGAGTCCATTAAATTGACACAATTGTTTTTTCGAAATTATTGCTGGAAGACAAAAAAAACGAGGAACTGTACCTGTGCTTAACAGCCATATTCATTTTCAAAGGACGTAACTTTTACTAGAAAGCTTAACATAGAGACAAATCGTGTACGGATAGTAAATAGATATTTTTATTCAATGATTAATACAGTAGGTCACCTTCCTTGGGAATGAAATCAATGTCATTACTGTTTCAACGACCAGGGGACTTAACCACAATAAAAAAAAATGAATAAAAGCTACAAAATGCACATTGTTTTCCGGCACTTTCATCAAAAATGAAATTAGATTGAATGAATGATCCTTGAATTATATTTTCAATAGAAATAATTACAAATAAAGGTATGGTAATAAAAATATTTATTATGTATGGTGTGTATTTCAAGTAGAGAATCACTATTTTAGGGACCATAAAGTTGCACTAGCTGTTCTTTTTAAGTAACGGCTAGCGTTAAGCTAACTTTTCACTCGCAAAGCTGTCTGCTGAAAATACCACTAAATATATACAGCTACATATAATAGTTATATAATTATAATTGATCTTTCTAGTAATTAATAACAGTATTGAACCAAATAAAACAACTCAAATATAAACCTGTAAATAGTGAAGTGAAAAAAGGAAATCCAAGTGCGAACCCAACAATAAACGTCCGAAGTCATAGGACAAGAAATTGCTTTTAAAACTCAACCTAACCGTTTGCCTTTTCAAAGATAAAGTTGAATCGATGTTTCAATTTATCCTTAGTTCTTAATCCTTTGAATTGTTGTACGATATTTTAGCTTATAACTTTCAGAACTCCCTTTCCCTGGAATGTAGCAGCAGGAGTAGAGCTTCTGATTTGAAACACGGTCACAACCGTGAATAATGAAATATCATCTGACCCATCACGGAGGTTCCTTAGGGTTGTTTTTCACCATCGTTATATCGTATACTTTTGAACATATTTTGATTAAAAAGTAAGGATGGGAAAAGGTGTGGAACTACTATTTTTGTGATGAAAATATCTCCGTTTTTAGTATCCAATTAACTAACGTTTTTTACAAATGTTTATACGAAATCATTGCTTCCCTAAAAGTTTTCGCTGGCGTAAAAAATGACATGCGCAAGAGGTCATCCCCCAGGGTCTGAATAGGGTTAAATAATTCCATTGACTGGAACGATTGTTTAAAAGTTTTCAAGAATATTGGACTAAAACTAGAAAGGTTTAGTCACATTTTCTAATGGTCTTCCTTACTAATGCACACAATTTTTAGGGTTGCACATTTTTCCGAAAATTTGCTAATTTCCATAGAGATTATTATATATTTATGCAGTATTTTTTCTAGCTAATGATATAAATAAATTTATTAGATAAACAATTTTGTGTAAAGTTTTTTCTTTTATTCGCTATACACATTTAAATTATTTTAGTACATTTAAATTATGGTGGCACATATTTAAATTATCGTAGTACACATTTGAATTATCGTAGTATACATTTGAATTATCGTAGTAAATATTTATACTATCGTGGCACACATTTGAATTATCGTAGCGCACATTTGAATTGTAGTCGATTGCAGTTCAAAACACGTTTTTAAGTACTTTTATAGTATGCTGCGTAATTAAGAAAATCAAGAATTCAATAGACAAACATTTTCCACACTAAATAAAATACATAAGAATTTTAACCGCAAGACAGTTAAATTAAGCTGCAGTTTCACAAAAAAAAAACATTGGTAGAACTAGAAAAAGTCACAATTTACATCAGATTAATAAAGAAAGAGTTTAAAACGAGATATGTTAACATCGAAATTTTTCGAAATATAATCAGGCAATGTAGCTACGGGAAATTAAAGAGAAAGAAAAAATTACTCCGATATCAAAAAGTTATTAAAACTGATCATTACATCCTCGTGGTTGCGTTGCTAAGCTTCACATTTTTGCAAGAAATCAGATTCAAACAACATTCCACATAGATTAACATTGTGTTGGTATAAATTTGTATCTAATAATTGAGACATGGATTTATTGAATAGGGAACAGTAAGAAAACAGAAATTTTTTTGTTTAATATAAATAAGAAGAGAACAGAAAGATGAAGTGTGACGTCACGATACAACATAGGTTACCATTTTGAATGCGAGTAAATTAAAAACACGCACGATTTTCATACCGGAGAGGCAAGAAATCAAAAGAAATTTTTAGTTAAATACAAGCTTTAATTAAAGGCGATCAATTTTTTAAAAATTCTTGTAAATTAAATACAATCAATTCCAATTGTATTCGAGTTTCTTGATTAATTTTTTTTTGAAAATTTAGTAATTTGTTTTATGCTCAAATAATTTTTGATGAGATTCGATTAATTTTTAGAGTATTTCGATTCATTTGACTAGGTCCTTAATTATGAAGGAAACCCCCCATATAATCATCAAAAAGACAAATTGATGGTTTTTATTATTCTCACTTTCGTAGCTTTCAAAAATCTATTTCTCGATAAAAGCATTAAAAAGTTGAAATTTTTCGATTTTCCTTCTTGCTGTTCTTTTTTATTATCACATTTTAGGGATTTTGCTTTCAAAACGCAGGTTATTTGTCATTTCTATGTCTGCAAATTGCCACTGATTTATCTTCTAGTTGTTCTTGTTCCGTAAATATATTGCACCCAGGGTAATTAAAACATCAAATATATGCACCCAGGGTAATCAAGACACCAAATATATTCCACCCAGGTAATCAAAACATCAAATATATATCCAAAAAAGCTCATGTTTTTATCAATAAAAATGACAAAATCTTGAAGTGAGAAATTTAGTGCCAAGCGATTTAAGAAACGTAGAAGCTTTCCAGCTCAGAAAGATGTAAATATAGAAGTTAATAATGATGTAAGCAATGAATCTGTAAATGAAGAAGTTAATCAGTCAGTTGTACATAATGAATTAAATTCTGGTATTCCAATAATGGTCGACGATGAAAACGTTGATAATGTTGAGGTATGTTTTGGCACAGCAGAGCCTAAAAAAGATGAGGCTAATGTATCGCACATATCTGTCTCAGCATCCAAACTCCAAGATATTAATATTACAACACCAAAAACAAGTAATGGATCATCTCATACAATATCAGGTCATAGAATTATGGACGCTTTCGAACTTCTTGATATTTTAAAAATACTTTCGTGTCCTGAATGCCACGACCAAACTCTCGTTTTATCAACATAATTATAAAGAACGTCGTGGACTTGCATTTCTATTAAAGCTGAAGTGTTCTACAAAAGCATGTAGTTTCAAGAGAGACTTTTGGTCATCAAGAAAAATAGGAACAAGAAATGGTTTTGCCAAGAATAGGAGACGACATATACTATGCGTTCTGTAAGACAGGATCATAGCGGTATTGAAAATTTACGTCCTTAATGGATAAGTCCCCACCGATGACTCACAATAATTATGATAAAATTGTAAACACTATCACAGGAGCTGTAAACAAAGTAGCCCAAGAAACAATGTCTGATGCTGCTTTTGAAATTAAAAAACTAATGAAGATGATGTAATTGTTGATACTGGTATCTCGTTTGATGGCTAGTGCCAGCATCGAGGCTTTTCAACTAATAATTTTTAATAATTCTGGACGTCAAACCGATGAGTCGAATTAGTAAATGATGCAACCACAATAAACAATTAAAAAAAGATAACTCCCGATCTTATTCAAATTAGAGAAATACCCATATTTTTAAATGTAATTATCAAGGGTCTGCTGGCGGTATGGAAACCGTTGGTGTTAAACGCATCTGTCAACGCTCAATCGAGGAAAATCAACTACGTGCATAGTATATTTAGGTGATGGGGATAGGAAAAGTTACTTAAATGTTAAGACTGTTTACGTCGGTAAAAAAATACTGACTGCGTAATCTAAAAAAAAAAAAAAAACAACAAAAAGTTTAGGTGGTCAGACTGATTAACTTATGCAACGAAAGATTGTTTACAAAATTTACCAATAAACTTCAGCGTAAGACTATATGCGGTAAAAAACTGATGAAAAGTGACAAGACAAAGCTAAAGAAAAAAAATTTTGTATGAAGCAGTTGGTTTCTAATCTTTCTGGATTTACATTTTTTATATCTAAGAGATTTTATAAATTTATAATATTTTTGCCTGGTTTATAGTAATATTTACCTTTTCTCATTTTGTTTAGGCTTTTTATGAGGAAGTGCATTTTTCATGTGCCGTGCGCTCTACTTTGATATCTGTTTATCAGATCTGCATGAAGTTTTCTTTTCAGGAAATATTCTTCTTACTAAGCTATACAATGGCAGCACAGTATTTTGATTTAGGCTCTAGATACTAATACTCTAGATACTAACTAATTTTTGTCTGAAAAAAAAGTTCACAAACCTTGAGCGATCCTCCAGCGAGTTAAATTTTGAAAATTACTGCTATTATTGTATGCAGAAACCATTTAAACTTACCAGGCTGACATTTTTTTTTTTTTTTTTGGTTATACAAATATTTGCATTAGTGGGGGTTTCCACCTTAAAACATGATGCCAAATAGTTTTGATTTGTTTTATACATTAGTTATTGATTATTTTGCTAAACTTATCTAATTATATAATTATCATAAATTAAAACAGTTGAGTTGCGGTAAAACATGGAGGTTAAGAAAGAAAGGATAGCCTGGGTTTTCTTAGTGAAGATGATGTTTCTGATGCTAAAGTGATTAAAAGCCCTACAGATCTCACTTTTGAGGAACTCATAATGTCATGGTCACAAAAAAGTTTGGAAAAAACATGAACTTTTTTTAAGTGTTCAGGGTGCCATCGACTTAAAACTGTCAGAGCTGATCTAAAAGTCGGCGAAGGGGAGTGGTATGACATCAAAGCCGCATCTAACTTTGATAATGCTAACTATTCGACACCTTCTGTTATTTTTCCTGTTGAAGGAAAAATTTATCCGAAATAGTAACATTTTTTTTCAGAGGACATGTTCATCATTCCATGGAATCGGTAAAAATCTTCACTTGTTTCTCAGCAGTGACTATCTCAGTAGTTATTAGTGCGTGGTTATATAAAACACACTAAATTTAATTGCCGAACTAGTAAAGTTGTTATATGTGTCCATATTTCCGCACTTTTAAGCTTGGTTTTGTAGTTGACAATAATGCATGTACACCAAAAAGCCTTGTCAGTGGAAAAAAGGAAAAGAAAAACAAAAGAAACCACAACCTATTCACCAAACTAATATGGCTCAAAATTAAGCGTGGAATAAGTAAATGAATAAAACAAATAGATAAACTTTTTAATTGGGATTTTCGACCGAAAGATTTTTGTTAAGCTTCAATGCCGCTCCACACAAATTAGTCGTAATCAATCTACAGTATAACCTATTATTGACAAGCTTGTCAATCATCGATAATGCTTCTTCTCTGCTTACTTCAATTTCAGCACACCCGACGTCATCCTCATCACTTTCCGAAACAACTTCTACGGGATCTTCCCCTGGTTCTTGCCGGAGCTATTCAGCAACACAGCTTTGAACTGAAGTTACTCTCCAATCAACCATATCGGCATTGATTGCTGGTAACGAGCTACAACTTTCGAAGTCGAAGTTAATGTATTCTTCTGCTGTCATCTCACATTCTGAATCAGCAGCCAGTTTCCTGTAAAGCGCTTTGAATTCTTCATCAGCAATGTCTTCTTCGCTTTCAATTTGTTCTTCTGTAATAACTCGGCATTTAGAAAAACAGTTCTTTATTGTGGTGACATTCATTGGACATGTTCCAGAAAATATCTCAAAACTTTCTTCCATGTTCCTCACCATCCCCAATGCCGTCATTGAAGTGGAGGTGGTTGGCAAAAGGGTAAATCGTGGGGGTGGGTATGGAATGGAAATTCCAGTTATTTACCGTTTTTTTGGTCCAGAAAAACTGGTAAAATGGCTTGAAAAGAAAATTTCAGCAGTT
>JAUZNK010011071.1:0-23716 GCA_035046665.1 Euphysa ruthae
GGCATTCCTAAATAATATAAAATTAAGTTACCTTGAAATAAAATTGACTAAATAGCAACACTAAAGTAATTTTTGTGATATTCTTTTAGAAAAAAACGTATTTTCTCTAATTCTGGTTGAATGTTATTGAGATTAATTGAGACTTGGTTTTTCATCATAGATTATTATACAAAATAAATAATGCCAATAAAACTTGCGATAATTATCCCACAAAACAAAAGAACAAAGATTCGACTACCTGAGCGAATAGAACAGCTATGTAAATTAAACGACATCGATATTACTGTATTAAATGTAGACGATGAAAAATTCCTTCAAACCGGTCCATTTCATGTTCTTTTACATAAAATCATGGATTTCCATAGTGAGTTTTCTTACGAAGAAGCAAATAAGCGGATTCAAAGAGTAAAGCAGTTTGCATCAAACAATCCCAAAATGGTAATAGTAGACGATTTTAGTGTTTCGGAAAAAATGACGAATCGAACTTTTATGACAGATATGCTCAAACAGTGTGAAATGGTAGTCAGTGGTGTTTCTATTTTTGTTCCGAAAGTTGTCGATGTTTACGCCGATTCTACCTCTGAAATGATACTCAGAGTTATTGACGAAAAAGATATCAAGTTTCCTGTGTTATTAAAACCTACATCAGCCAGTACAGACCAAGGCTCTCATGATATGGTTCTTGTATTTTCTGAAAAATACATAGACGACGTTCCCAAACCTTGTATACTTCAAGAATTCTGCAACCATTCTGGAATTATTTACAAAATATTTGCTGTGGGGGATCAGATAAGTATCTGCGAACGACCATCGATCAAAGACATAAAAAGTTCGAATAATGAAACATTGCGCTTTGACACCAGAAACGTTTCTAAAACTGGAAAAGCGTATATTCCAGATTTACACGAATGCGATCCGAACTCCAGGACATGGTTATCTTGCGAAGAGAATCCAAACATGCTTGACCGTGATATTGTTAAGAAATTAGTCGGAAAAGTAAGGGAACTTTCTGGTTTGTACTTATTTGGGCTTGATGTTTTGCTGGAGAATGCCACAGGCAATTACGCATTAATTGACTGCAATCCGTTTCCGGGTTATACTGGAATACGTGAAGATAAGTTTCCTACCCAGTTAGTTGAACTGATAAAAAAATTAGCTGCGTAGTTGTATTTTGCTTGTGCGAGGAAAATTAAAGTTGGCTCTTAAATTTTTGCCATATTAAATTTAGTTTATATTTTAAGATAAAAACAAAAATACAATGACCTAATATAGATTCAAACAATGATTTAATTAAAATTGATTTACAAATTAATATTGCTGTCTAGCGTTGCACTTATCACGTAAAATTCCGATTTTCATTTCGCAGCTCAACATAGGTAAGTAGATTCCTGTTTTACATAGTGAGACCTGCAAAACAAAAAACCTATGGTTATATTTCCATCTGGGCCACATGGTATCATTATAACCACTCCCAATATAAGTTGAGTTTTAGCAGCGTATCTTGGTATACCTTTACTAAAATCATTGATACGATGAAGTGTTAGGCCTGTGATACTGCTCTGATTTTAATATTGCATAAACTGATGGTTAGACAGGCTTACCATAAGTGACTGGTTCTACAAAAAAGTAGAGATCCCATTTAAATAGTGTTATGCACTAAACCATATAGGGAAATAGGACAAGGTCGTTGTCGCTGAGCTTACTTAACCTGCATACCATATGAATGATTATTAATAATTTTCGATTTTAGGTCATTCTGTGTCAATATATGATTCACGCTTGTTAGATATAATTATAAATATTTTATAGACATTTTGGTAGGTGCTTTATGACAATTTTTTATACTTTGTAAACTACCACATATTTTATAATAGTTTAAAACAAAGAAAAAACTATTTCATCTATTGATCCAGTGTTGAATTATCCAAAAAATTAGGGACTTGCTTATATCTATCCAAGACCAATATTATATAATGCTCTTCCGTTCCCTAAGGTATATGGCTTTATATAGTTAATCTATAGACACGTATTTTGCTGTCATAGACAATTAATATTACATATATGCTTAAAGAAAGCTCAAATTGTCCTCTTTACAGTTCATAATTTTCATTTTTTTTTTTTTTTTTCTGCGGCCCAAGTTGTATGTCAGTCCTGTTTGTTGCAAAATGCAAGTGGTAAAAAATTGCTGAAGGTGCACTGATCGTTATTAATGCAATAATACAGGATCTCTTTGGTTTTTCTGCTGGTTTTTTAGAGTAGCTGCCTTACTATAGCTCATCAGTTGTACATACTGATTTGTGAAGAAACATTGGAAATTCTCCTCGCTGTTCTACATAGCTCAATTCTAGGGGCGTAGAGAAAGCGTACAGCTAATTCGAAATGTAATTTGAGAGAAAAAAAGGAAAAACCACTAACATCACTCAAATCCATGAGCGCATGAATATGATTTTAAAAAGGGGTGCACTACATGAGCATAAATTATATCTGTAAATAACAGGTTAAGGAAATTGACCAACTCGTTTATGTCATATGGAAGCTAATATAGAAAGTTGATAAGAAAGATAAAGAAATAATGCATAATTAAAAAAAAAAATGTTTATTTAACTCAGGTTAGAACAATTACATCTATAAATAATAAATTTTGTTTTTTCTACGAGAACTAATTTAACGCGCACACAGCTTTGCTGTGTTTGTTTAGCGAGTACAAAATCATTCATTTATTTAAGGTGCTGTTGGAGTTGAGTTTTTTTGAGAAATGGTGGGGGAAAAAAAGTGATATGCCCATTATCAAGTATTCATAGAAGGGATTTTTTTTTAGAACAATTAGACGCGGGTTGAACCGGAAATGTTATTTCAGAAATTTAATATATGGGTCGCAAACTTTCATTTTTTTTTCTCTGGGGAGTTCTCTGAATGTTGCCCGAAGTTTGTAACAAAAAGTAAAAAATTTATTACAAAAAAACTTATTGAGTAAAATTAAAATCTGGACAATACTAAGTTGTTAGATTTAGGTCTATTTGCGATTGTTTATTTTCAAAGTTTCCGGAGGTAATATTTTTTTAATTGTGAATCCCCGGAAATTAAAAAAAAATTGTTTAAAAACCCCTATTTTTGCCAGGTAAAATACACTTTTGATAATTTTGAATGGTTAGTTAATATTTCTAGGTGTAGACTGTTCTTCTTTCAAAGTTTTTTGCCCTTGAAAATTATTAAAACTAGTTAAAAAGGTGTGTTTTCACTAGAAAAACATACTTAAAACAAACTATTTCAATAAACTTGTTGGTGAAAAGTACCATCGACAGCAAAAAGATTTGATATTTTGAATGGGTTTCAATCTTAAAATTTCTTGTGTCATGTACTTCTTTGGGCGTCGGTTTGTTCTTTAGGATAATTAAAATAATAGAAATAAAAAACATAAGCATTATTTATTCTGAAAAAAACCTTCAAAATCTTCCAGAAACATACAAAAGAAAATTGGACATTTTTATAAACTTTGGGTTCTTGAAAAAATGCATATCTCAGCCTAAAGCTCTAGTTTTCTCTAAACATATTGAGGTTCAGCCCGAACACCATTATGCTTATAAAAAAACGTATGCATGATATGAATGTCCTATAACATCATAAGATTAATTTCCTTTTGCAACCCATAGATTAAAATACTCTTGCTAGCGACCCCTCTATCTTGAAAAACGTTTTGAGTATTTTATTCTTAAATAAGTAAAGTTAAGGGAGAAAACCTCTCAAAATTGATTAAGAATTTAAAAAAATATATTTGACTCAGTTTTATACAAAACTTTATGAGGATTTTGAATTCAAAAACCGTTTGTCAATTTTTTTTTTACTTTGGTTTTTACTGTGGTTTGTGGTACACAAACGTATTTTTACCAAAAATTATCACAAATAAACCTCTGAAAAGCGAAACGGTGTACCTTATCATTTTATGCTTTATTGGCTTCGATGATTTTATGCCAATAAAGCTTTATTATCATACACATATAAATCATAAGCTGAAAAAACTCAAACAGTTTTTCAAGGAATAGCTTATTGTTAGTCTTCTTGCTTCAAATATGTCAAGTTGCAAAAACCTTTTAAAACGAACAAAAGCTGAATACGATAGAAAATTAGTTAGCGAAAACAACCTTAATCCATCAAAGTTTTGACAGATCGTTAAGAAAATCGTACCAGCAAAGTCTATACCTCCCAACTATCCTTCATCAAACAGCAAAAAAAAACAATCAGCAACTTCAGAAACTAATTTTAAAGATCGTATATGGCGAAAACCGAAAGTTACTATAAAAAAAACTCAAAAATGTGTTAGTTCTCGTACGTCTCCAGGATATTTATTGAAAAACAAGTTCAAATTTATAAGTTAACAAAGTCACCGGCTTAGACAAGCTCCCAACAAAACTGTTACGCACATGTGCTTTCGAAATACCATCACCTATCGCACATAATAAATATGTCACTTAAGCAAGCAATCGTGCCATTATGTAGAAAGACAGTCGAAGTTTTACAAATCTGGGTCGACAAACGCATCAGAAAATTACTGTCCTATATCAGAATTGCCAGCCCTCTCCAAAATATTCAAGAAAGCTGTTCACAATGAGTTACGCGACTTCATCGAAAAAATTAATCTTTGAAGTGGTTTCCAATTTGCTACAGAAAAAAACGATCAACTGAGCTAGCTGCTTCCCTTCTACTTCGACATCCGTAAAAAAAAATAGATAACGAAAAAGTCGTTTCCCTGGACTTCAAGAAAACTTTTGATACTTTGTCGCAGTGTTCTGTTGCAAAAACTTTCATCATATGGCATGACAAAACATATCTTGTTGTATTGGCTAATTTTGGCTAATTAAATTTGTCAAAAAATTTTTTTTTTCGATTTTGGCTGATGCTAATTTAAAACATCAAAAAACTAAAGAAAAGAGTGAAAAATATAGATTTTAGCATTTTCAGTAGAGCCACCTTAATTGCAATTCCTTATAAAAATGCCATTATAAAAACTTTCCAGTAAACTTGGTTGGTTAAGATTTGAAACCTCTGTATTTGGGGAACAGATTATTTTTTTTTTAATTTTCACAATTTACTTCTCAATAATATCATACCACTGTAAAAATTTCAAAGGAACTAAACTTAAAAATTGTCCTTTCCTGCCCAACTCTTATAAAAAATCACTCTCAAGTAAATTGCTGCAACTTCACCGGTAGAAATTTCCTTTTTCCGACACGGTGACGGCAATAAACGTTTGAAATAGAATTCAACGTGTATAAGTTTTACAGAGTGTTTTCTAATTTAATTTGATGGTTTGCATAATTCAAATAGAATTTTTGAGAGCAAAGTTTACAAGAAACTTGCATAACGTTTCTGCTCCTCAAGTAAACAAAATTTTCCCAAGTTTTTGAAATATTAATTTGTGAAAACCATTAATTAAGATGGAATAAGTTACTGTGATATTTACTAAATCGTAAACTAGCTTACAATTATAAAATAAAATAAAAATGCTAAGAAAATTGAGAAAAATTATGACAAATTTCTGCTTTGTATTACCTTTCTTTAACTTTTGAATACATAGAAAATCTTTTGGTATAAAATATAAACACATTCAAAAGATAAAAAGCACGATGAAACGAACAACACCAAAAAATATCCCAATGGTCAGGGGCTTAAAAACAAACCTTTAAAAACCCCAGACCCAAGCTTCAAGAAGGGAAAATAAAAAAAAATATATAATCATTTTAAAAATGCTAACAATAAATAATACAATATCTTCCTTGTATTTGAATTCCTGAAGAACAGTTGAACAGCCCTGGTGGACGAAAATATTAAAAAACAGTTTTCAAATACAAGAAAGGTACAGTGATATCATAATTCTCTTTTTTATTCAAAATTCGAATTTTATTGTGAATAAATAATTTTATTATGAGTCTTATAGTTCAGTTTTTTTGTGTTGATCTTCTTCGACTTCTTCTGTAACAGGTTCTTCTGTTTCAATGGGTTCTTCAGGCTCTTCATCTTCTCCTTCGGCTCTTTCTGCTCCTTCTTTACCACCAGATTCCAAAAATTTTACGAAATCATCAAAAGTACGACCACCGTTATAATCAACGACCTAAAAGTAAAAAACAGTTTAAATTTTGATGAATTTTTAAGGAAATTATGGAAAATCTGTGCATTTTTAGTGTTTACTCATGCAGCTTTACCATTTTTATTTTTAAAAACCTGCTAAAATCACTTATTTCTTCTTTTATTTTTGGTTGAATCACTGTTTTTGAGACAAAAAATGCGTAATCGCTGAGTGGAACTTACTGGGGATCTGTGAGATAACATCTGGAAAAGTTAAAACACATATTTTTGAGACTGTTTACCTAAAACGACATTTTTTGGGAGATGATTGTAGGAAAGCATGACATTCCATGAAAATACCTAATTACACCTCAGCTGTTAAATTTGTTTTGAATGAAAGCATGATGAAAACATCATCGAATGAGAATTAATTCAACAAAAATTAAGTCTGCTTTAACTCCCATTAGGTTTCTTTCAGAAAATAAATATCACTTACGCTATCAATGTCAGTGCTTCCTGCAGGGAAGTATTTAATAGTAGGGAAGCTTGATACTTTGACTTCTTCAACTTCATTTGCAGTTGAGTCCATTTTTGCAATAATTATATCAGCATGGTCAGCATATTTTTCTCCAAGTTTATCCCAGATTGGAGCCAATTGTTTGCAGTGGCCACACCATGGAGCATCTAAAAGAAAAATTAACAAAATTTTTTTCATTACCAATTGCTGCAATACTTAGAATAGAATTCCTCAATCTATTACTATCACACTATTAATTCTAATTGATTGGAGCACATTCTCATCTCCTTCTACTTTTCAAATAAGTGGTTTCATAATTCTAAAAAAAATTAACTTTTTATATTTAACGTGGGAAACCAACAAACTGCCGGTACTCAACCAAATTCAAGGAATTCTTTAATTACCATTTTTAGCATTAAAATAAAAATTTTTTTAAATCAGGAAAACAGCGATTTCTAAAATTTTAAGAAAGTTAATGTATAAGCAGGACTTATCCATATAAAATTTCGATTACACAAAAAACAATTTACAGACACATTTCAAACTATACATTCAACTTACAAAATTCAACTAATACATTTTTGTCTGCATTGAAAGCAACTTCTTTGAAGTTTTTTCCAACAAGTACTTTGACTCCAAGCTTATCCCAATCATCGGGTATTTCAGCTGACATTAAGAAAGGTTTGATAGATCCATCAAGGAAGCTTTTTACAAAAGCAGTAACAGATGCTGTAGTAATGTCTTTAGTTTCGGGAACATATTTAGTCATGTCACCTTCCAATTTGATAATTCTGAGAGTAGGTACATCTTCTGGTTTCAAACCAAAGAATTCCATAATTCGAGAGTTGTCTTCAACATCACTGTCGATGTAGATAAAGAGTACTTTTCCTTTAAATTCCTTTGCGGCCTCAGTAAATCTATACAAAAGCATAAAAAATTTTACTTATTTTCAGTGGGGATCAATTCATAATGTAGGAGTAGTAAACAGCATTGCTGTAAAAGTTTAAAACAGAAAAATAACTTTAAACAATCTTTCCTTTTTATTGATAAATATTCCAATAATTAAAATCCTATTTCACAATGTTTAAAGAATAAAATAGATATTTCTTACTAAATTTATGATTTTATCACATAGTATTTTGCACCACATAAAGTCAATCTCAAATATTTGTAACAAGTAATATCCAGTCATGATTTTTTAACAGGTAAGCTCTTTAAAAATTATACAAAAAAAAAATGCTTATTCCCGTTAATTAATTGAAAAACACATCAAACTTACTCATCAATTGTAGCTTTAAAAGCCTCTGCCTTTTTGCTGACAAATAACAGAATGTGTGATTTGATTTCACCACCAAATATTTTTGGTGCAGCTTCATCAGTAAATTCAGTGACAAGAGCCATGGACTCTCCTTTCACGAAAGTTTTTAAAGCTGCTTCATCAGCTGCACCATCATAATCAGCACGTTTATCATCAAACTAAATTAAACTAATATTTCTGAAAAAAAAATTAAATACAAAAATGTAATTCCAAAAATAACTTATTTTGGATATCTAATTAAAAGTATCTTTCCCAAATTAAAGTACTAACAAACAAATACTGAATAACTTATAAATTCTTTCCAACATTATTCTAACCATTTTTAGTATTATAAAACATTGCATAGAAAAAAACCAAGTCTCAGTAAAAAGTTGAAAGTAAAGTAACCAAAATATAAAATTACTTTTTTTAGAACAACAACTTTATCTCCAGTGACTGCGTATTCACCAGAATGGGCAGGGGTTGTGATGGCAAATTCCAAGTCATCAGTAGAGTCTGCAACAGCCAAAAAAGTTTTAGCTAATTCGGAATCTTGTGAGCCAAAAAATCCAACAACAGCAACATCTCTTGCATCAACAAAAGCTTTCAATTCTTCTGCTGATTCAATTGTTTTAGCTGGTGGCCCAGTTTTCTTGTTTATCCAACTCACAATTTCAGCCTCAGTGCGGCCACCTGTAAAAAAAGTAAAGGATTAATTATAAGAACATGGAAGTGGCCTATTACTAAATATCATGACATGAGGAAAAACACATGAGAAAGAGCATATTTTTGTGTGCCTCAACTACATTATTTTACTGAGGTACTATTGTAGAATTAAGATTGGTAAGTGCTATATGTTATGCTATATATTATATGGTGAATAAATTATTGTAAGATTGATTCAGGTGGATTAAAAAAATTAGAGTGGAAAAAATAACAAGCTAATTCAGCTCTTGGTTAATAACATCAAAAAGTAAATTTTCCCAGAGATTTCACTTTTTTACTTTTACGATGCCCTGTCACATCAGCTTGAAAAACTATTAACATTTTTTAATCTCAAGCTTAGTGGAAAACTAACATGAAAAACAAATATTAATTAGAAAATGTGAATTCTATAATTTGTATAATTTATGAAGAAAAAAGTTGATTTTCTGTAAAATCTTTAACATGCAGGTAAGGGTTAAATAGCAATAGTGATGCACAGAAAACTTGCAGCATGGCTATAAAATAAACCTACCTCCATATTCTTGAGGCTTTCCGTTCTTGAAGAATTTCAAAGTTGGGAATCCTTGGACACCAAACTTTTCTGCCAATTTCGTTTCAACAGTTGCATCAACTTTCGCAAGTCTGATGGTTGAGCCAGATTCTTTCAATTTTGTGGCAGCTTTTTTATATTCTGGTTCAAGTGATTGGCAATGACCACACCATGGTGCATCTAAAGAATACATTTAAATAAAATTATTTTGAAATATTACCAAATTTTTACAAAAAAAAGAAGTTAGTTTATCCCTAAAAAAAAAAAAAAAATTTATATATATATATATTAGATTAAAACTGCTACCACCCATAAGTTATTAGTAAAACTGAATTAAATACCTACCTAACGCTATGTCACCCCTTGGATGTGTGTATTTTTCCTTGCCCTTGAAAATAGGTATACTTTAATAATGCATTTGAGAAATAAAAATATATAATCTATATAGCAAATTTATGCCTCAATGAGCCTAGTAATCAATAAAACAAATTAAGGAAATAATGATACTGGAAAAACTTTGATTCAAAACGTTCCAGGGGATTTCCACGATTATTTTCACAAAAATAAGGAATTCCAGGACCGCTGGCCACCCTGAATTTATAAAAAAAATCATTTTAAGAGAACTTAAAAAGTTCAAACAAATTTACTTACAGAATTCTACCAAAACGGTGGTATCACTATTTACAGCTTCTTCCCAGTTATCGGTAGTAACAACTTGAACGTTGCCTTCTTCTTCAATCTTACATGCAATAGCACCCACAAGTGCAAGAAGAATAAAACACTTCATATTTTTTAGGAAGAAACTCAAGCTTGGTGTCACTTGGAAACTGTCTGACTGTTATGTATTTCTCGTTTGTTTTGAAAGGCGCTTGACGTGGAAAATTTTAAACAAATTTCTCCTATCATGCGCGCGCATGTTTATTTTTACCGTGTTTGGCTGTGATTGGCTGACGTCTCTAGCATATCTTTTGTTTTCAATATACTCACATCCACTACGTGTTCAATTTCGATGTCGAAAGTTAATTATATTTTTTAATTGATGGCCTCTTATCAACGTTTTAATCACGGAGCAATTATGAGATTGAATTACAGAAGATTAAGATTTTTTCAATTATATTTAAATAACGTTCCCCAGGATTTCCGACATCTAATTCTGTTTCGGATGTCAATTTTTACAATATATTATCATATTACAATATATTTTCATTTTATGATGTTTATTCATACTTATTTAATCGTTTTTTTTACATTTTTTTTTATAAAGACGAGATTAAATTATTTTCAAAAATATATATCAACAAAGATTAATCGGTATTACTTCGCTACTGTAATTTAAAATAAACCCAATTTCTTTGTAACAATTTTCAAATTCAGAAAAAAAAAACACAAATAAGATATTTTAATACAGAAAATAAATAGCCGCAGAAGCCATCATAATTGATTTATACAGCAAAATCAAGAATTATAAAAAAGAAAAATTATCTCATTAACCGAATTGTTCCAAAATCTGGATAATAAATTCGTTAAACGAGGAACTTAAGCTTGCAATTTAATTTGCTTGAAAAGTAAAGTAAATTTTCTCAAAAAATTGATACTTCCATGTATCCAGAGAGGTAAAAAATGTTTCCTTGATCTTATATTTAAAAACGCTATAGCTGGTGGTTGATTTTGTTATTTCATTAGAAAGCCTGTTCCATATAAAAGGAACTTTTAATGACAGACAATTTTTTTCCCATGGTGGATATTTTTAAGAGTGTATCTAGCCTTAGATGGCTGTTAGAGGTATTCTAGTATTTTCAGAAATTTTAAAAAGATTTCCGGCATGTAATTTAAGTTGGGATCACTTTCATATCAAAAGGCAGCCAATTTATGGCTCTATACTGCTCATTACCAATATGGGCACGACTATTCATATTTAAACAAAATTTTATATATTTTTTGTGCACTTTTCGAAAGGATTTGAAGTGTTTGGTTGAGACTTAAATATCAAGCAGAACAGGCATAGGAAAAGTGAAGTTGAATCAGAGCATTGCATAGAGAACGCTTCAAGGCTGGTGTAAAGAAAGATTGTTTTCCATATAAAAATCTAAGTTTGGAATTAAGTTTATATAAAAGTAATGCGACCCATTGCCTCTCCACTCAGGGTTTGATCTAATACGCATCCTAGGTATTTGACTGAGGTATGTTGTTTAATGGATGTGTCTCTATAGATTATATTCAAGGGATCTGATTTTTTAGCTTTTATTTTAGATGAAAAGGGAATAAACTCGTATAGATATTGAGATCTATTGTTTTAAAGGTCTTTTGGAAATCTATAAGGATCATTCAAGTATGACATCCCTTTTCAAAGCTTATTGTAATTTTTAAACAAATTTCTAGTTTTACCATCAATACATTTTTCAAATATCTTGTATGTAATTAACAATAATGATACGGCCCCGGAATTTTTTGGCTCTTTCTTGCTCAACTTTTAAATAACGGAGCAATTTTAGCTAATTTTCAATCATCTGGAAATGTGGTAGTCCTGATAAAAAGATTTATTATTTGTGTGAGTGGTCTCAAAATAGAAGCACATCCGTCCTTAAAGAACATAAATGATATTTCATCAAATCCTGGTGACTTATTTGATTCTAAATCGTCAATTATTTTTTAACTTCATCCTCAGTGACACTTGAGAATTCAAATTGCTTAGAAATGTTCATCTAATCATAAAAATTTAGGGTTAAGATTTCTAAAAAAATTCTTAAAAGTATTAGCAATTTGAAGATGATCAAAAACAAACTTATCAACTTGTTTTAAATAAAAGTTGAATCGTGAAGATTGGTTTTTCCTTTTGCAATTCCTATATTTTTTCAAAGTTTTCCAAAGATTTTTAGGTTTACCTATACTTTCATTAAGTTTATTTGTAAAATAAAAATCTCTTTTTTTTTTTATTAACATTTCCAAAAACATCGTTTTTAGCTCTATTCATTAATTCCTTGTCTGCATCTTTTTTTGTCCTTTTAAATTGTTTAAGCAATGTTTTATAGCTATTTTTCCTGCAACTTCTTTGTCAAATCTCTCTTGAGAATCGTTTTTTATTTTAGTTGTTTTCATGGGTGCTATAATCATCAATAGATTGTTTAACATTTGAGAGAATGTGATCTAATAAAAACCAGGTGTTTGATGTTTCTCTCGCAAGAATTAGTTGTGTAAGACCAAATGTAGAACAAAATTCACTATTTTATCCATTATTCAAAGGTGCATTTTGAGTGAGAGCTCTGTTATCAGGAATGTAATTGTTATTATTATTACTAAAGATTAACATTTTGGTCTCTTAAAATAAATATTTCTTTTTCATCATCATAAATTTGGTGCAAAGTGTGGGTTATAAAGTCTCAAAAAAATTGTTGGTATCAAGCGGCCTGTAAACTAAGGTAACATGTTCTTGTTGAACAGATTGAGAAAAATTTATCATTGCAGATAACTATATGTCAGAAACAGAAATAAATTTCTGAGGGTTCTTCAGAACAGGTAGATATAAATTTAAAAATGACCTAAATGGTATCAATAATAATCTATAAATTTCAATGAATAATCAAGCAATAGTTTCAACCAACAATATTTGTAAAGTCCTGCCAATGCAGAAAAGATGCGTCCAACTAGCTCGATTCCACTTTCCACCAATGCAAGAAAGCCCACTATCACCCAACCAAAATATCCATACGTCACTTTGGCCACATGATAATTTTACTGTTTGTCAGTTAGAAAAATCTAGAAGTCCAATCAATATAATGAGGATACCAGGAAAATATAAAATGTTTTTTCTTCTTTGAAGTAGGTTTCATTAAAATTCTTCTAGATTTGTCTTAAAAGTAAAATGATGCGAGCTTTTAAGTGAAATATGTAGCTTTAAAACGATTGCGAAATTCAATAACCTGTTTGGAGTTTTCTCTAATGAATATTTCCCATTTACAAACTTGATTTCAAGCAAATCTAGATTTTACATTTTTTTTCTTTAGTATTTTGGTATGAAAAGCTTAGGATGAATATATCGAAAAATCAAAGTTTTTCAGTTTAATATTTTTTGGCGGACTTTTGGTAATTTATTCCAGTTATAAAAAATAAAAACTTTCGTTATATCAAAGCTTGTTAAATGTTTTGTTATGAAATCCGCTCCTCTTATAAAATGTATACACGTGTAACTAATATATATAAATGTTTATTAGTTACTAGAACACTCACCAATATATATGCTCTGTAATCAATATATCCGAAAGGAAAAATGATGAATAGTTTTCAACAAAAACTCGAAAAAAGCGTATTGCTTTATCAAATCTGCCATACCATAATCTAGTTTAATTTATACGTTGATTTTTCTCATTCAGCTGAGAAAATAATGCATCCAAAATTTAGAAAGATTCGAGATACATGTATTATGATTTTATATGTGCCCCTATCACCAAATAGTTTATTTATTCTTTTTCTTTTTTGATTTATTCATTTTCCTATCTTTTTAGGCAGGTACCAACAAATAAATTTCACTTTTCTTTGGTTTTGACTAAAGATTTTTTTTGTTTTTATGGTTGTTATATTACCTTATTAAGGTTTTTCTAACAACTAGAAAACAACTAATAAATTTTAAAATAATCTGCTAAAGTAACTACTTTAGTTTTTCTAGTTTTTACTAGTTTTCCACGTATTTATTGCTTCAAAGATGTCATTGAATACAGATAAAAATCTTCCTATTTATAATTGCTTAGCAAAATATCACTTGCTCGAAACAACAAGCTGTAATATTAGAATCCCCGACATCTCGGCCTACCTCAAACTCGGCCCAGGTATTTTCTAACAACACGGCCTAAAGTCGATCCGTTTACGGGAGGTCCGCTGCGTATGCGTAATGATTACATTCGGTGAGAGATGACATCTAAAATACACTAAAAAAATATTTAATTATTTGTAAATGAACAATATTACTAATATGAAGGCTATGTTAGTCGTTTTAACCTATCAGTCATTCCGTACCCTAAATCTATTTGTAGAGATTTCTTGATTCAGGGCCTAGTTGGTTGCAAAAATATAAGGGAGTTGGTAATTCAGCATGGGTAGAGTTGGAAGTGGGCCGATTTGACGATACTAGGATTTATAATTATTATTGTTAATGTTATTATTTTGATTATTGTTACAAGCATACTTGCGCTGAAATGTTAATGAATACAAACGGTTCTAAATAAATGCAAGTTTGGCATGTTGAGGAAATTTCTTTTAATTAGTGATAAACAAATGAAATCCTTTCTTATATCAAGACGACGTTTTGAACTTCCTTTTGTACTAACATAATAATTATTTTCAACCGTCCATTCAAAATACTGCATTTCCCCGATTTAGCATTACTCCTCGCATAAAATCCGGTTTGAGAATTTTTTTTTTTTTTTTTTTTTTAATACAGGTCAATTTTTTATACATACGCATAAAGAAAAAAAGCAATAGTAATACATAATCGACTATTTTTATAAATTAACATGCATGGACTTCTATCCCTAACTTTGATATAGTCTTTAACGAGAGAAAGAGAAATCTTACAAATTTAAATATGCTGGGAAAAAAAGTTCCGCCGTCAAATAATTAAAATATAATTGACGAGCGAGAAAGTTAACGTTGCAACTGTTCATTTATTAGTTGTTTGCTCTAACCTAAAGATTCGCTGCATTAATTTATCATTTCCAATTTTCAACAAGCTATATTCCTCCTCATCAGTTGGAATCATGAGTTATATAAGTTATAGTAATATACGTTTACTACAATGAAAGCAATCCATATTAATCCATGACAGACGGTCCTTACCATTAATTGCCCTCGCAGGAACGAGGAGGCGTTATTGCTTCACGATACAGGACATGAGAACTCTCGATTTTGCTCATCATCAAATTGTTCATCGTTCAATTTTTATTCATCATTAACTTTTTTTTTCCTTTTTTTTTCGCCTTTTTTTTTTTTTTTGAATTGCATGAAGATTTTCTCCAGTTTTATATCTGCATATCTATCCATTTAACCTTTGTGGCTGATCTTAGCACATGCTACTAGCTATTATAATAAACATTCAAAAGGGGTAATTCAAAAAGTATCTGTTTCTTAGAAAGATCGCATGACAACAACATGCTAAGAGGAGAGGAAGGTACTAAAAAAAAAAAATCACTTTTTAATTGCAAAAAATATTTGACATTTTCTATGCTGATAATTTCATGATTTGTTTTTTTGTGTAATTTCTGAAAGATTTACAACTTTAGAACATAACTCATGCGCATAACTCCCGGAAGTATTCGTTTCCTCGCTGTAAATTTGTATTTTTTCTACTACCCCAACAATCTGTCGTTCCAATAGATAATTATAACTCGTAAATTAATAGTCATGAAGTTATGAAAAATATTTGGAAATTTTATGACGTCGGGCACTGGCTTGAAGAAAAGAACTTCGTCAAAAAAAAAAAAAAATAAAAATAATAATTTAAAAAATTTTTAGTCCAGGAAAAAAGTGTCAAAAGCGCCAATTTTTGAGGAATGAATTTTTATGGTTTTTGTTATCTTGAACTATTGTAGTTTTTGAAAAATGATAGTCTTTGGGGAGTTTAGGTGACGTTTGGGAAATTTTTAGTGTCTTCTGAGTCATACTTTGGCGGTTCAATGGAACCAAAAAATGGGGCTCAAGACTAATTTACCATAAATATTCTAAAATTTAGTATCTGATAATTATTTTTGCCTTAATAAAGGCCAGATATTTCAGTTTTTAAACAAAAAAAATAAATAAATAAAAAGAATTCCGGGGTTCAAAAAATTAAAGATGGTGGAAAAATTGATCGTAAGCAGTAAATTATGATACTTAAAATGAAAAATAAAGTAGTGTTAATACTGGTCAAAATAAGTTTATTGACGAGATTCTATTTGCCATTTAGAGGGTTTTTTTTTTCCGAAAAATTGCTCAATTAGCTAATTAAAGTAACAACTATAAAACTCAGTAACTGGAATTTTTAAAGTAATTTTTACATAATATAAACAAACTTATCATATATTATATACACATTAAAGATTTTTAAAGTCACTGCTCAAACTCCTCGTCACTTTCAATATCATCATCAATAATGTCATCTTCATTGTGATCAATCAAAATATCAATAACATTTTCTGGAAGTGGTTCGACCACCCAAATTACTTTGTTATTATGGTCCCATCCATGCTGGTCGCAATTTGCTACATGATAGTCGGTGTTTTCGCAGTTCTTCCACATGCATGACACAAAATTTGCACGCTTACAATGCTACTGCAAAGTTGAATTACATGATGATAATAATGATAAATCGATTAAATTATTCTCGCATGTGTATTTATTCATAATCATTTACTCACGAATTTCATTAACTTTCTGCTTATGACTGCCATACACATGACAAATAAGTTCCTCGATCTTTTCGAAATTTGATTTTGATAATTCAAATGACTCCCCTAGAACATTCATACAATCGACAAATTTCTTTTCTTTAATCTTGTTGTCCCAAAACGTATTTTTACCTTCGCGAAAAAATGAGGAAACCTAACCATTCCCAGTAAAACTATGGAATCAAATAGTCACCTTGATCTGCTAATTGCTTCTATCTAATATACTTAGCTCCCTAATCTTATCACTTCCATTATCAAACATTATATAGTCGTTTTTTGTCAAAATGCCAACTGCCAACACTGTAATATCATCATCACCAGAAGCTGATCGATTAATGTGGCACTTGGATTTTCATGCAACGAGTACTCTGAATGACGACTTACTCTTGTGTCAGTTTCACATGTTTTTTTGCTTATATTCATCATACTGAGCGTATATGATCTGGTTATCTTCTAATAACTTATTATCGAAGAACTTAATATCGGGTTCATTTGAGAAATCGATAACAGATGCTGGTAATTGAGTATCGTTTTCGTACATAAATCGAAAAATGAGAAGTTGATATAAAGATATTGTCATTCGTCTTGGTACTTTTCATTTCATGAAGGAGAATTTCTTGGTGTGTTATATATATATATATATATATATATATATACCTAATATAATGCTCGTATACCGCACATAAACAGATTTCGATGTTTAGAAGATAAGTGATTTACTTTTTAATTTACTGGAGGTAAATAATTTTCAACTTTTTTGAACAAATATACATATACATTTGATCTCTCTTGGAAACACCACCCTGTAAAGGTAGCAAATAATTGATCGAAACTTATTAATTTCCTTAAAATTGGCTATAATAAATACTTGTGTGAAGTTTTCCATTCTCGTAAATTTCCTCCTTGATAATCCAATTGGGTGGTTCCGTTTTAAGATTAATAGTTAATTATTTATGTTATTTAATCATTTGATATTTTATTAAATATTTTCAGGTTAAGTCTTGCACTATGGAATTTTTAATTCTAATAGTTCTTTCATTTTCATTGCTCTTATTTAGCATTAACTTCAGGTAGTTTTAGGAAGTTCTTCTATTTTTAACTGTTTTATAACTGGATAACTGCTTGTGTACTGGTTGGACGGACAAAATGCAACATTATTGTGACCCACTACATGTTTGAATTTGTCCATCCAGCATGATATCTTTCAAAATAGAACCTTATCCTTAAAAACTTGATCTTAAAAGCTTAAAAAAAGGAAACTAATCTACATGTCTGTGATTACCGTAAATAATCTGTTATGAAGTAAAAGACCCTTTCTATAAAATGTAAGTCGAGTGAAGCAAAAAGCTTAAGAAATGTCTATCCAACATGAAAATATTAATTATCAAAATATTCATTTTGATAACACTGCTCACATGGTGAGCAACAAACCCAGGAAGATCCAGTTTCTCCACGGAGACAAAAGTATAATTTTCATTCACACTAAACGCATGTTTTAAATCAAAACTACTGCAAGGATCGGTCAATTCATCACTAAAAATCTCGATGATTAGCAAAAAATGCTGGGTGATAAATGGTGCCAAATTTCTCACATTTAATCGTTCTTAAAACGTTCTATCTATTTCCAAATATTTTCCTTACAAAGTTCCTTCCAAATATTTTCTTTAAAAATATTTTCCTCAAAAACTTTGTTTTTCAACTACTTACCTCAATTCTTTACTTCCAAATGTTTTCATCGAAACCTTATTTGAAAATGTTTTCCTCAAAACCTTACTACCCAAAAATTTACCTTAAAAAGCTATTTCCTAAGATTTTATTTAAATGACAGCATGGATCGGTCAATTCATCACTAACAAACTCGATCATTAGCAAAAAAGACGCTGAGTGATAAATGGTGCGAAAATTTCTGCCTCAGACTTTTTATTTCCAAGCTTTCAAAAAGCGTAATTTCCAAATATTTTCCTTAAAAAGTTATTTCCAAAGATTTCATTTTAAATTTTTTCCTCAAAACTTTTTTTTTTAACTACTTACCTCAAACCCTTACTTCCAAATGTTTTCCTCAAAACTTTATCTGAAAATATTTTCCTCAAAACATTATTTCACAAATATTTTCCACAAAACGTTATTTCCAAAAATTTTTTTTGTGAACCTATAACTCCTTGGAAATATGGTTGTTATATAGAATACATACTTTGAACTAAATTGTGTTGCACACCCATCACTCCATAAATGGATAATCAACTTGTCATCTCGTTGGTTTATAACCTTCGTCACATCCTCGACGACTTTATATATCAAAGAATGCGCTGCTATTCGAGAGTGATCCTTTGCTTCTACAATGGTGGTGATGTCTTTCTTGATTTCGTTAGAAATGGGGCTGCGAGTTTAAATTTTGCTTATGTATGTTTTGTGTTGTTCCCATTGGACATGTAGATGATACTTCAAAACTATCACTTTTTCCTTTAGAATTGCAATCTCCTTTCATGTAGTTGTCGGTACGGATTGCTTTACTGCATATGAAATGGTTCACAATGTTCTTTTCGTCTTCTGGAATTTTTTCTGTAAGTTATGGGTTTAGAGTATCAGAATCATACCTAAGCTGAACTGAACAAAAAGTTTCCGTTAAAACCTGCAAATAAAACTCTGAACAAATTCTTTTAATTTACCATTTTGCCAAAAAAAAAAAAGTTGAAAATTCCAAATTGTTTTTGTAATATCAATGTTTTAGATTTCATGGGTTTCCAAAATATTTGAAATCAAGACTTTGGTACAAATTTTATCGAAAATCCTGACTTTTATTTGATAAAAGTGACAAAACACGGTAATTATAAGTTTTCATAGTGTAACAATGACTACAGAAATGGCTCAACACCGCAATATTGCAGACAAAATTTACAAACAATCATGTTTACATAATATAACACTTTGTTCACATTTTAACACAAGTTCACATTTAATGCATGGTGTAAAAGGGAATTTCTTGACCAAAATCGCCAAAATTATGGCAATATGAAATGATTACAGACTTCTCATTTTCATCCCTTAGATCTAAAAGAAAGAACTTTTTTTTTCTAATTTCAAAGTTCTAAGTTAAAAATTCTATTAAGCAAAACCTAAATTCGAGTTTACCAAAGGCGATGTATCCATGATTTTAAGCACTTGTGGTGTTTTTCTGTTGCTATGGTGTCCTAAATTCTTATACATTGTCCATGATTGTAGCAATATTATATATCTATGTCTTGAGAGAATTATGTTAGCATTATATGTATTATGTCTACATTTTCATAAGCATGCACATTTCCAACTAGGACACATAGGTTTTGCATAAATAGCGGCTTTTTTTGTCATGGTTAGACTTTGAGAGGAAGATTTGCAGTATCTATTAAAAAAAAAACACCTCAAATAAACTAAGAATCTATAATAAATATTAGTAAAAGATATATTAGAAGAAAGTACGAGACGTTATTATTTTGGTATTCTCTCCACTGTGTGACTACTTTGAACCCTGCATGCTAAACCTTTATATAACTGAATAATATATTATGTTGTTTCTAAATATATGCTGGTTCATATTTTTATTGATACATGTTGCTGTTTTTTCCCTTTATTAATGTCTAGATCCTTAATTATTGTATATATATGACAGTTGACTTATGTATAATTTATTTATATTGTAACAATATGCTGTTAAATTATATTGGAATAAGTCAACTGAACTTGTGAGGAAAAATTAAATTCACGAAAAATTGAATGGGTCGAAGAAAAAGATGCTGAAAATTGAGCTATACTCTCAGCTAATTTCATGGGATCAAACTACCCTTTTACATTGAAATCAAAAGGAAACATCACCACAAGAAGAGTTTGTGGAATTGATAATAGTTCGAACGAAAATGAAAAAATAAAACAGAACGAAACAACAGAAGAAAAGACATGCTCATTCAAAATAAAGATCCTTAACTTGTTGAGAGATGCTGATGAAAGAAGTCCTCGGAGGTCTTCTCGTGCATCATCAAGAGGCTCATCTGCATCACAGTCAAGGGTAAAATAGAAAACCAAGTCTGTGATTTCAAATAAAGAAAAGGCTATGGAAAAGAAATTCAAAATCGCTGAGTCGATCATTGAAATTGAGTATGAAGATGAGATTTGCAAAGCTGAAAATATGTTGTTGGAAAAAAGGCTTAGAACCTCTTGACTGATGAGTTTATGGATGATTGCAAAAAGTATTTATCATAAGAAGTAACCGACAGAAGCAAGTTTTTGGGAAAGAGCAATTTTGTTACAGCCAACTTCATTGCCACATAATGTGAAACGATGTCCTCAAAGACAAACTTGAAAAATCTATGGAAAAAGTATACAACAGGTATACATGGATATAGAAAAGAAAATGCTGATAAAAAAAGGAGGGAAGAGCCAGTTCCATCTATTGGCTGTGCGGCTACTAAGACTGGAGAAGTCATCTGTATGTGTGCTGCGCATGTGAGAACAAAAACGGTTTGATGAAAAGTATCTATCCTATGATGGACAATTTTAGTCAAGGGGTTTTCATGAAAGAGCCTTTGCTAGAAGAGTTGGGGCTACATGGCCGAAGAATATCGATAAACATATAGATGCTGAATGGAGAGCAATAACACTTCAGTTATCTAACTGAAGGACTTCAGGTTGCAAGCAAGGATTTAAATGAATGGTTGAACATTCCAAACGTGTAATTAAAAAATGAGATACCTGCAGATACTAAAGAAATTACAGCACCAAACAAGCTAAAAAGTTGAAAACATCTGAAAAAATTAAAGAAAGAAATCGGAAAAATGACAAAATTGCCGTTGAACTGTTAATGGGTGCGAGCTGTGTGAAAGTATTGGATCCTCTTGAAATCATACCAAGTCAAAAAAGGGTCGGTATGCCTATCGGAAAAAACTAACATGGTTCATCTTGGGTCCAATGGCATCAAGCAAGCAAGTTGGAAAAATGAGATGCAACCAAATCTTCATTAAAGAAGCTGGATCAAATGGATCATTTGGAAAGCATCATTTTGCAATTCAAGAATCACCCGAAGTGACTGATATCGAGCACATCTTGAAGGTAATCTATCTTGGAGACTTCAATGAACCATCGCTATATGGATATGACAGAACATCTTGTTGGTTTATCAGATGAAGATCAAATATTTTTACAGCAAATGGACAACTTTGCTGAGAATGATGGTAACCATTATAAACTACCACTACCAATTGGGAACCCCAAAATGACGTCAGCAAACAATTTTTTTGTAGCAGAGAGAAGAATTATGATTTATTTAAAGAAGAAGTTTGCAAAGGATACAAAGTTGTTTGAGCACTACAAAACGTTCATGGATAACATTTTTCAAAAGGAATATGCATAGAGATGTACTGAAGAATTGCCATCAGGAAGGAAATGGTATCTGTCGCATAACAGTGTCTACCACCCTAGCAAGTTGAACAAAGTGAAAGAAGATAGAAGTCTTTTGCGTTTTCTTTGGTGGTCACAATGACTCAAATAAAGATTCCGTGTATCACGAAATGAGTGTTCACGTTTTTGAAGGAGCTTTATCTGCAAGAATAATAGTAATTATGCTTTAAGTTTCATGTTCAGTTCAGTTTGCAAAAAAAAAAAAAAAAAAAGAAAAAAAAGAGTCTTGATTAATCAATTATAGCGTTACCTACATAGCTACTGCTTTGTTTTGTAAACACAGGCCTTCGAAATCGCATAAGAGAGTTTGTATTTTGCAACATAAGTTTTTACACTGCGCATATACATTATTATCATTTTCAATTCACAATGGAAGCATTTAAATATGTCTATAAATCAAATTAATTTATGGCTGTCTAGCCGAGCGGGTAAAGCATTGGTCTCCAGATCCTAGAGCTTTGGTTTGAACCCACCTTGGAACCAATGAAATAATCTTTACCGTAAGCTCAAATGGGAGATTTAAGTACACCAGGAACAAACACGTGGGCTCTTCTGGAAATATAGCATAAGGCTAGTTGTCGGCCCCCACGTTAAATATAAATTCTTACATTCTTACTTAACACTTCGATATCAAATATTCGTAAAAAGATTTTTTTTTTATTTGCAAGGGGTGCTTATATTTTTCAAAAACCCTTAATTTTTTCGCAAATTCCTGATCTAATTTTAGAACTTTTTGGATTTACAAACAGGTTTTGAAAGCACTCTTTGAACAGTACTAGTAATATTTTCTACGGCATTGTTTATAAAAGAATGTCTTGATTAACAATTATGACTCAATTATAATGAAAATTGTGCTGCTGGTCAGAACTGATGGTAATAAATATTACAATCTCTTTAAGAAAAAAATATTTTTGTCAATTTATGATAAAAGGATTTGTTAAAAAAAAAAGCATACTTTGTGCTTAAATATAACCAATATATAAAGGTTTGCAAAAGCATGGCAAGCTTGTTGGCAGGCCAAAGTTAAAAATGGTGTATGGTAATTGTTGATAGAAGAAAACTGCAACAGAATTCAAAAAACAGCAATTTTTTTTACGCTACTAGTGATTAATATACAATAAACCTGTAAATAGAAATAAATTCTCTGTCGGCAGTATTGAAATTGCTTTTGCTTTGGTTTTGACCTATTGGGATACTAGCTTAAAATAAAAAAAAAAAAAAGAAGAAAAAGATTCTATGGTATTTCGCATACATAGTGAAATAAAAATATTATTTTTAGTAAAAAATAAATTTCAATTAAAAATTGAGTTAAATTCAACTTATGGTTTAAATACCCGCCTTTGTTTGAAGACAGGAAATTAAATATTAAAACAATTTGATGTTTACATTTGAATGGAATATCAATGATTCTTTTGTTAAATGTTTAAATAAAATTCTCTGTGGACAGTATTGAAATGGATTTGATTTTGATTTGGTTTTGATTTGATAACTAACATCAAAGATATCATATCTTAATGTCTCGATTGAGTTATTATCTATTGTTCAAATATTGTTAATAAACAAATGGGAAGGTGAGAAAAATTTTTTCGGTTGCCGACAACAAAACAAGATGGAGTAGTATAATGGCGTCTTGGAGTTTTGAAGATTTATCGAACTGGAAATGAATTATCATTGATTATCTAATCAATCAGTGATTACAATTAATATTATTTTATTTTTTATTATTATTTTTTTTTCTTGGTTTGCTG
>JAUZNK010011082.1:0-23711 GCA_035046665.1 Euphysa ruthae
GTATGTATGTATGTATGTATGTATGTATGTATGTATGTATGTATGTATGTATGTATGTATGTATGTATGTGTGTGTGCGTGTATGTATGTGTGTGTGCGTGCATGTATGTATGTATTAAGCACAGTGTGCTGGTCAATACAGGTTGAAGAAGGTTAATTTATTTGAAAATGGACATGAAAAACAGTTAATTAGGTAGCTAAACTTTTATAAAGTTAATTAGGTAGCTAAACTAATATATACTTAGTTCATTTTAGGAAATATAACCAAGACACATGATCAATTAATACCAATCATAAATTGAATGCATTCCTTAAATTTGAATAATGGAATTTATTAAATAAATAAGTTTATATGAAATAAACGTTATGTCTGTTTAATTATTCAGTGCATAGATTCAATTCCTCAATATTTTTACTAATTATTATCATGCTAATTTCAAAACATCAGAACTTAGAAGTCTATAAAATTACCTAAGTAAATGCTTCCTTCTATCAAAAACCTCTAAATCAGGGTGGGATTTAATAGAAAGCAGTTGAAAATGTTCAGTTTTAAAAACAGAGGACAAGTTATACCTAAGAAAATGCTTTTTAATTTTAAATAAAAGCCTTCCTCACGTTCCTTAATTTGCAAAAATGATTACCTTTTCCACAACATGGAAAAATTTACAGAGAAAATACTATTTATAAGTTTCAATCTGGATTTAGGACAGAATCTTTTCAATTTTCAATTGTCTGTCCTATCTTCACAACAAAATTTGTGGGCTTCAACATTGGCCAGCATACTAGCATGGTTTTAATTGACCTTCAAAAGGCATTTGATACAATTGACCATTCAATATTACTAAAAAGACCAAAAAATAACACAACACCAAGTTATGGTCAATTATTTATATTATGATGCTTATGTAGCTCTAAATTTTAGAATGCAACATCCAACATCCTATTTGAATTTTAACAATTTCTTTCTTTTTATTATTACTGCTTATTTTCATTGAAGGCAAGCAAATTGTTTCGCTCAAAATTTCTGCTAGATAGATTCTGAATTAAAGAAAACAGATCAATATAAAAATATGAATGTTATAATAATATCCTTTAAAATAAAAGCCTTGCAAATTATTATTAACTTCCCACAAAAATACATCCGAACGCATGAAAATTAACCCATGAAATTCTTCGACAAACCATTATAGATTCTATGAATATTCTAAAATTAAAAATTTGAGATAACAATTTACTAAAATAACCAATTTTCTTGTTTATCCAAACAGAATTTTATTTCAAAACTTTTAATTTTCATTTGCAAAAAAACGGGTGCGAAGCAGGAAAAGTTGAAAAAGGTAACAATCTCCTTATTTTTAAACCATTTCAAGGGTTTAGAATACAAACTGTACAAGGTAGTCTACTATGCACAAGTTGATTATTTATAGTAAAAAAATGTAAATGCAACAATATTTTTATAAATTTATAATATGAATATTTATCATGAAACTCTAATGTAAATAGGTTTTTTATCAGCACTTAAAAAGTAACATAAACCCTTTGTTTTTTTTTTTTTTTGGTTCTTTTTTTTTTTTTTTTTCATAATGACCTGCTTTTGCTTTCTAGAAAGCAAAAAATTGAAAAGAAATCTACTCCATTGGACCTAAAAATAGTTATGGTAAAGGTAAAATTGTTGAGTTTTATTACCAAAAAAAGTAAATACAGTTTTAAAAGCGATTAATAACACGTCGAATATTTGTGCCAACCATTTTATTAAATAGCAAAGAAAACTCACCAAAGTTGGTCTGATTTCGACCATCTAAAAAGATTTAAAAGGTTATTTACAATAAACGTTATTGCTATAGTTCAATGCTCATAGAATGTAAATTATATAAAATGTATTGTTTATAAAATCATTCATTGAATTCGTTGTTTATAAAATAATTCCAGTTAGTAATCCCAAAAAAAAAAATCTAGATCTTTATTCTCCAAGAAAAAGCCCTAAAAAATTTGTCATTTCTTTAATATCTAATTTTATTCTAAATGGTTCTTTTTGATAGGCAAAAGATATTTTGTTTATACAGTAAAGTAACAGTAAATAAGAATACATTGTGTTTATTTAACATCTAATTGCCTATAGTGCTCCAAAATAGCCATCTAGGGGTGCCATGATATAAATGTAGTTCTAAAATCATGAGAATCCAAATAAAACCTTTTAATAAGAAATCTGCAAATAAAAAATCTATTTAAACCCTTTAACACAATACCAGTTTAATATTTAAAGAATATAAATATATGTTATGAAAGGGACAGAACAAAACTTGATAGAGTTTATCTTTTTGTGGTTTAATTAATGTTACATTTCATGTAACTATATAAATATGATTTTAGTGAGAGGTATAGCATGAATATTAAATTAGGCTACGTGAAAATTTTTCGTAACTTTAAAAAATGATCTCAAGATGCAATTCTAAACTGGATACCTGTTTGCCACCAAGGATTTTCTTGATAAAATTTTGCAATAAGCATCATCTAATGTAACTTTTTTTAATAAAAAGCTTAACAGAGGTTCTTAATAGAGGATTTACATGAAAAATTACGAATTATGTGAAAGTTAAGTTATGAAACAAAAACATTCAGGAAAATATATATTTAAATATATTAAAAATAGCCTTAAAATGATAACCAGGATCGTCCGAGAAAAACCTTGTTTACGTCGCTGTCCAACGATTTAAAGAATGCAAATTGGAAAATAAAAAGTAAAAAAAAAACATTGTTACATTTGAATTCTAAATATAGAGAGAAAGCTATCTCAAAAATCTAAAATTTTGAGTTTCATCCATAAAATATTTTGCCATTAAAAAATCAATTGTTAGGTTATTTTACAAGTAAAAGTTTAAACAGGTTTTATTGAATTTTGACTTTTTCTGAAAATCAGCTGATGTTGATGTCTCAACGATGAATTTTTCATTATTGCGAAAATTCTGATGCTAAAATAACATTCAGTGAAAGTAAAATGTAGGCAATAAAGACAAACTAAATTTCTTGTTTTTAGAAAATAAGACACACACAATGACAAATATTTGTGCCTACGATAGCAACGAAATGCAAAGAAAATAAAAAATTACCTGTAATGAAACATTAGGATTATGATCCACTAGATAGAAAATAAATATTTAAGAAAATGCTTTTTAATTTTAAATAAAAGCCTTCCTCACGTTCCTTAATTTGCAAAAATGATTACCTTTTCCACAACATGGAAAAATTTACAGAGAAAATACTATTTATAAGTTTCAATCTGGATTTAGGACAGAATCTTTTCAATTTTCAATTGTCTGTCCTATCTTCACAACAAAATTTGTGGGCTTCAACATTGGCCAGCATACTAGCATGGTTTTAATTGACCTTCAAAAGGCATTTGATACAATTGACCATTCAATATTACTAAAAAGACCAAAAAATAACACAACACCAAGTTATGGTCAATTATTTATATTATGATGCTTATGTAGCTCTAAATTTTAGAATGCAACATCCAACATCCTATTTGAATTTTAACAATTTCTTTCTTTTTATTATTACTGCTTATTTTCATTGAAGGCAAGCAAATTGTTTCGCTCAAAATTTCTGCTAGATAGATTCTGAATTAAAGAAAACAGATCAATATAAAAATATGAATGTTATAATAATATCCTTTAAAATAAAAGCCTTGCAAATTATTATTAACTTCCCACAAAAATACATCCGAACGCATGAAAATTAACCCATGAAATTCTTCGACAAACCATTATAGATTCTATGAATATTCTAAAATTAAAAATTTGAGATAACAATTTACTAAAATAACCAATTTTCTTGTTTATCCAAACAGAATTTTATTTCAAAACTTTTAATTTTCATTTGCAAAAAAACGGGTGCGAAGCAGGAAAAGTTGAAAAAGGTAACAATCTCCTTATTTTTAAACCATTTCAAGGGTTTAGAATACAAACTGTACAAGGTAGTCTACTATGCACAAGTTGATTATTTATAGTAAAAAAATGTAAATGCAACAATATTTTTATAAATTTATAATATGAATATTTATCATGAAACTCTAATGTAAATAGGTTTTTTATCAGCACTTAAAAAGTAACATAAACCCTTTGTTTTTTTTTTTTTTTGGTTCTTTTTTTTTTTTTTTTTCATAATGACCTGCTTTTGCTTTCTAGAAAGCAAAAAATTGAAAAGAAATCTACTCCATTGGACCTAAAAATAGTTATGGTAAAGGTAAAATTGTTGAGTTTTATTACCAAAAAAAGTAAATACAGTTTTAAAAGCGATTAATAACACGTCGAATATTTGTGCCAACCATTTTATTAAATAGCAAAGAAAACTCACCAAAGTTGGTCTGATTTCGACCATCTAAAAAGATTTAAAAGGTTATTTACAATAAACGTTATTGCTATAGTTCAATGCTCATAGAATGTAAATTATATAAAATGTATTGTTTATAAAATCATTCATTGAATTCGTTGTTTATAAAATAATTCCAGTTAGTAATCCCAAAAAAAAAAATCTAGATCTTTATTCTCCAAGAAAAAGCCCTAAAAAATTTGTCATTTCTTTAATATCTAATTTTATTCTAAATGGTTCTTTTTGATAGGCAAAAGATATTTTGTTTATACAGTAAAGTAACAGTAAATAAGAATACATTGTGTTTATTTAACATCTAATTGCCTATAGTGCTCCAAAATAGCCATCTAGGGGTGCCATGATATAAATGTAGTTCTAAAATCATGAGAATCCAAATAAAACCTTTTAATAAGAAATCTGCAAATAAAAAATCTATTTAAACCCTTTAACACAATACCAGTTTAATATTTAAAGAATATAAATATATGTTATGAAAGGGACAGAACAAAACTTGATAGAGTTTATCTTTTTGTGGTTTAATTAATGTTACATTTCATGTAACTATATAAATATGATTTTAGTGAGAGGTATAGCATGAATATTAAATTAGGCTACGTGAAAATTTTTCGTAACTTTAAAAAATGATCTCAAGATGCAATTCTAAACTGGATACCTGTTTGCCACCAAGGATTTTCTTGATAAAATTTTGCAATAAGCATCATCTAATGTAACTTTTTTTAATAAAAAGCTTAACAGAGGTTCTTAATAGAGGATTTACATGAAAAATTACGAATTATGTGAAAGTTAAGTTATGAAACAAAAACATTCAGGAAAATATATATTTAAATATATTAAAAATAGCCTTAAAATGATAACCAGGATCGTCCGAGAAAAACCTTGTTTACGTCGCTGTCCAACGATTTAAAGAATGCAAATTGGAAAATAAAAAGTAAAAAAAAAACATTGTTACATTTGAATTCTAAATATAGAGAGAAAGCTATCTCAAAAATCTAAAATTTTGAGTTTCATCCATAAAATATTTTGCCATTAAAAAATCAATTGTTAGGTTATTTTACAAGTAAAAGTTTAAACAGGTTTTATTGAATTTTGACTTTTTCTGAAAATCAGCTGATGTTGATGTCTCAACGATGAATTTTTCATTATTGCGAAAATTCTGATGCTAAAATAACATTCAGTGAAAGTAAAATGTAGGCAATAAAGACAAACTAAATTTCTTGTTTTTAGAAAATAAGACACACACAATGACAAATATTTGTGCCTACGATAGCAACGAAATGCAAAGAAAATAAAAAATTACCTGTAATGAAACATTAGGATTATGATCCACTAGATAGAAAATAAATATTTAAGGTTAAAATAAAATTTAAAAAAAATAACCAGTTTTAAAAACAAGGTGTTTGTTTCAATTGTTAAAACATTGATTTAAAAAAGATTTATCCTTTATAAACTTAGGAGGTTTAAGTTTAAGCATTCTGCAGAACCTTAAACTTTTAAAAACTTACATTGAGTGTAAAATTGAAAGTGAAAGCATAGCTGAGTTCACCTCTAGATTGGGACAGAATTTTTTGTAAAATGAGCTTTTTGTTTACACTTTAAAAAACGGTTGTTTAAAAAAATGATAAAGGATAACACCAGTGAAATCACACAAGTTTTATGGCTAAGCACATGTTTCAGACTATTTTGATGTTAACTATTTTATAGTCTACTCCTATGGTTTTGCGTCTGTTTTAAACTGATGAAAATTTTGCTTATCAAAAATAAGTGCTTGGTCGAGAAATTCACTGTAAATTTGTTCTAATGACATAATGTTGATTCGTACTATTTCAATTTTAAACTAAAAATTAAATTAAAGGCATGATAAATTTGAGATAACAAAACATTATATACAATATATAATCTTTTACAAATTCTGTTAATATAAAGTTTTTTAAGTTGTATGGTTAGTCAGGACCGTAAAACAAGAAATTAAGCTAATCTTGCCTATATAATGCTAATTCAAGATAAATAGCCTCCACAAAATACAACAAGTAGCAGTTAAGTGCCTGGTGCAAACCACTAAGTTTGGAGATGATCATTAAATTGCCTATATTATACTTTAAGTGTACAGAAAACACTTAAACACTTCACAGCAATACTTTCAGCAATTTTAAGATGATGATTATGATGACAATGAGGATGATGATAATTATGATGATGACGATGATGATAATCCACTTATGAAATTCACTTTAACAACGTGTTTACATTTAAAAAATATATTGCTATGACAGTCTTGAGAAAAATTAATGGTGACAGAAATGCCTAATAAATGTATTCAAAAAAGTACTTTGATCTAACAATTATTTTACACATAGGATGGAGATCTCTTTCTACTCAAAAATTGTTTGGAACCAAAATATAACTATTTAAAAAGTGATAGAATACAAATATTAAATATATTAATATATATTAAATATATAACCTTACACCAGGGCTGGAAGGTTTGTGGTTGATAGACAGCTTTGTAATATAGGGTCCTACAAAAGATAAACTCTCTTGAAATTTTTTTTTCTTTAAATAAAAATCAAAATGTTTTTCTTAAAACTACTAACAACATCAACCTTCTATTCACATTCGTTTTTTTATAGTAATTTCTAGAACTGTCTGCTGGTCGAAAAATCTGTTTGACCGAAAATTTAACAGCCATTTACTTTGTGCAAAATGGAAATAACAGATTAAATTTTTTCCAAAGCGAAAAAAGAGTGTTAATTAAATAGTTGAAGAAATGTGAACAACTAAAACATCCACAATAAAACATGCGTTGATTTGTTCTTTAAGATTTACTAACATATACAGATATGTTGGAACATCGATATGTTGGACCATCGATTGGACCCCAATGCTTTACAAAAACACAGCTAACTTTACTGTCATTTCCATGAAATGATCTTTGTGAAATTTTTACAAGAAATGATAAATTAAATAAATAATGTGACTTACGGTAATAAATTTAAAAAGAAAACATCAACATACCATCGTCATATCCTATGTATTTGTCATCATTTTCTATGATATTTGTAAGCATAGAATCCTGATAGTGAAATAAACGTTCATTTAGGTGTATTTAAATAAAAGAAGAAACTTTCTGAATATATTGGCCTATGTGGAAGGTCTCAGTTAAATTCAGTAAATTTCTTTTTTTTTATGGACCAGCTCACACAGGAATAAAATAAAATATTGAAACTTTGTTTTTTAGACACCAGTCATTTAAAATTTTCAAATCTAAAATTTGCACCCTCTATTGAAAAAAAAATTAGATACTTTTTTGATAGAATATTCATAACACCATGTTTTCAGAAAAAAATTGCACCAAATATAATTTAAAAAAAATTAAAATAAATTGAATATAATCAAAGAATTATCGAAAAATTCTCAAATATAAAAATTTAAAAAAGAGTCATATCTTGAGAGAACAAAAATTTGAAATAGTACATATAAAAACATTTTTCACGAAAAAGTCAGAAAGTGGAATTAGATGTTTATTGATGGGGTAACTAAAAATTATACAAGAGGCCTATTTAATTTTACAAACAACATCTACTTTAAAACAACGCATTTAATTTTAAGGAATAACTTATTTCACAGTCGATCATCTAAACGATTTTCAACCAATTAAAAAAAAACTAGCTGCTTTATGGGCATTTGGATTGCAACTGGAAGAGGTCCCAGAAATTCCAGTATTTCACATTCCTTACATTCCTTAATGTAAAATATCTACCAACAAGTGAATTTTTTTTTGCCAACTAATTTTTTCTGCAACTTCAGTCTAATCTTCAAACAACTGAACATGCCACAATTTGCTAACTCAATTGTCATACTCAGCCTCCCTGACTTTACATACCTTAATTTTCTGCTTAGAGTTAAATTTCTTTAAATGATTAACTGTTTCTTGTAAGTGAACTCGAGCAGGATGGTCTCGTTCCTATAATTAAAAAAAAACAACAATATCATTATTTGATCTAAAAAAAATATATAAATATTTTAATTGTTAAAAATACCAAATCAATGAAAATAAATGCAACATCAAAAATATATTTATATAATATATATATAATTTATAACAATATTATAGTTGGTTAATAGTGTATAAATTAAATCTCACAAATTAAAAAAATAATAGATATATTTTTAGTTATTACCTGAATGAATGAATGAAAAAATGGAATATACTCATGAGATTACTTCAAACTTTCAGGGGAAAAAAAATTTGTTTTAATTGACATCAAGTTTTTGTTACCTTCCATGAAAAGATAAGTATATAAGGCGTATTTCTTCATTATTCTTCCATCTCACAAAAGGAGACATTTTCTAATAAACAAATGAAAAAAAAAAAAAAAAAAAAAAAAAAAAATTTCAACCGTATCATTGAGAACTAATTCAGCAATTTTTTTTGTCAAATTTGATTTAAGGTTAAACCCCCATGTCAATATAGAATTGTACACATCGATAAAAATACTTCTGAAGGAATCATCATTGCCGTTATTACATGTTCTTGGAAAGCAATTTACAACTGTCTGAGTTTGGTCATATAATAACTGTAGAAATTAATTTACAAAATCGAAATAAAATGTTTGGTTTAAAAAAAAAAAAGAAAAATAATAATTTAAAAAATATATATATATATATTTCATAAAACAGAGTGCTTGGCATTATGTTTAACTTAAACCTGGTTTTTCATCATTGCAGATAAATGGAAGAAAACAGGATTGGTGGAAATATGGCTGCTATTTTATTCAACCTTTACATCAAATTCATTAAAAAAATGATAACTAACGAAAATATTTCAGTAAAAATCCAACTGTGTGTTTTTTTTTTCAAAAACTCTGGGCACATTCAGATCTATTGCGTAAAAATATTGAACACTTAATTAGTGTTTAAGGTAAAAAAAGATGGGAAACTGACCAACAAAACAGACAAATGAACAATGACATTGGTGAAACGATTTTCATGCTTTTCAAGAAAAAAAAAAGCTGGTTTTGAAAAGAGAATTACAAATATCCATACCAAAAAGCCACCTGATTTTACCTTAAACCAAGGGTGATTCAATAGCATTGTAGCTGTCAATCTGTTTGAGTTATCATATTCCATCATTTGAAGGATCAAGTCTTTTGCACTTTTAGAAATGTATTTCCACTGCGGAGACAACATCTAAACAAGTCATTAGGATAATATATGCCCTAGTATCCCTAATTACCATTAGATTGCATAAAAATACCACAAACTTGATTGATCAATCGCTAGAGGAGAGAAGGAAATAAAACCCATATTTTTTTCAGAAAGGAGAGAAATTATCGGTATTGTTAAATTTGATTGGATAAAAATTTAAATGCATGATTCGATTGGCTAATGTGAAAATTAGTAAACATGAAGCTCCGTTTTACTTTTACAAAAACGCAACCAAAGTGAATAAAACAACAATACCCATCTGGAGGTTGGTTTAAACTTTTAATAAAATAGATTGTGTATATCTAATGAAAAACTACTTATCACAATCATGCTCGAAAAATATGGTATATTTTTCTTGTTTTTTATATTTTTCATAAATACTTAAACAACTCGAAAAATATATTTATTTTATCAAATAAAATAAAACAAAATAAAAATGAAATAAAATATAATTTCAGAAAAACCAGAGAGGTTTTTTAAGAAATATTTAAAAATAAATCCTAAATAAAGCTTAGGCACCTGGACAAGAATGAGTCATATGGTTTAAAATTTTATTAATATTTTATTTTATTTTTTTCTTTAACTTTAGTAGAGCTTGGTTTTTGAAACAAATGATTGAATGGATTAAAGACAAAAATGTGATTGAAATCATACAACGCGGGTGTCTGTTACATAACGAGTACGAAAATAACAGCGTAACTATAAAGCAAGGATAATATATGCAATTTATAATATGCACAATAATTACATCAAAATTTCCATTTCTTAAAGCATCAAAGATATCATTCTTCGTGCCATCAAAGGGAAGTTCACCACTAAGAAGAATGTACAAGGTAACACCTAAATAATAAATTTGACAAGTAATCATTATATGCACTTCAACGCTAGTAATACAAAATGATTATCACTGATTTCCACCTTTTTTAACACTACTAAAGGATCAAATATTTTAAAAAACACTTTAATAGATTTTTTTCTTTAAATACAGAAAAAAATATGTTATACCTACTTTTCAAATATTTGCCTATGAAATTCATATGAAATGGGTGTGTTTATGAAATTCATATCAAACGGGTGTGTTTATGAAATTCATATGAAACGGGTGTATTTATGAAATTCATATGAAACGGGTGTGTTTATGAAATTCATATGAAACGGGTGTGTTTATGAGATTCATATGAAACGGGTGTGTTTATGAAATTCATATGAAACGGGTGTGTTTATGAAATTCATATGAAACGAGTGTGTTTATGAAATTCATATGAAACGGGTGTGTTTATGAAATTCATATGAAATGGGTGTGTTTATTTAAAACAACATATTAAAAAATTTATATAATATGGATGCGTTTATTTAAAAAATATTATTTAAGAAATTTATACAATATGCGTTTGTTTCTTTAAAGAACATTATCAAGAAATATATACAATATGGATTCGTTCATTTAAAAAGCCTTATCAAAAAATTTATACAATATAGGTGCAATTATTTAACAATTTCGAGACCGTGCTAAGGAAAATCTTTCCCACAGGATAGATGAATTCCGACTGTGGCAGAAAATCAAGTTAATACTTAGCCTGTTAGCTATAGAAATGTTACTGATAGATATACCAAGCTATTTCAGCTCTCACAATTCATCTTGGCAACTGGCAATTGCTGAGGTAATTATTAATAGTGTCAGCAAACAGTGTTTGAGGCGATTTTTTTGCCGGCCATTTTTTTCCACAAAGTTTTAAAACTTACGTAGTCAAACCATTACAAAATCTACAGAACTGCCAAATTTGTCTGAAAGAAAATTTTACGGAAATTAAAACAGAATTGCTCATCAGTCCATCAATTAGAAGTTGTTTACCGGTCAAAAATTGGTTTAAAAGTGAAAAAGTGTGCAACCAGGACTTGTCCGGGGCTGAGAAATTTTATTTAAATAAAAGATGATTTGACACAGTTTGTCCTTGCAAGATGCTCTTGACTATGTGCTAAATGACGACGAAAGTGATATTTGTTCTAGTCATGGAGGCCTCTGATAGTGAAGATGAAGATGAAATTGATGTAAAAATTAGTTTTTAAGTTCTTCTATTTTTATTTATTTTTTAAGTATTTACCTGGAATACCTGTTGTCATTGTTTTAGCAGTATCTCAAGAACTAGTCATGTTGAGTCATTGAAATTTTGGATTTTTTTCTTTATATCCTTAGGAATATTCTGTATAAAGTCAATTTATGTTACCAAAATTAGGAGCTTTCGAAAACTACTCTATTACACCAAATTAACTCGGTACATTTCCCGTTAATTAAAACAACGTTAATTTCAGTTCCGCGTAAATTTACCACCCCTTATTAAATATATAGTGTTAAATAAACCCTCTTAAATTTCATACACTTTTAATTTTTTCTTGGAAGTTTTCAAAATTATTGAATGTCTGGGAGATATGTATTTTTTATTAAATCAGGGGGAAACCAGTTTTTTAAAGGGAGGTCGGAACTGTTTATCAGACGATGTTGAATCTAATCCAGGTCCTGCACAAAAAATCTTGCTAGGAACACACATTTAAATAATGATTTACAAATGTGGCAACCCTTAAGGAAAAAAGAGTTTGTATTTTTTACACTTAAATATAAACAGCATTTTATCCAAAAATGATGAAATAAGATTTATAGCAGAAAATCCACTTCCAGCAATAAACTGAAAGAAAAATTGACCACTATATTCATGCTTCAGATATATAAATAGAAGGTTTCCAAATTTTACGTAGATATTTAACATAGAAATAGGAATGAAGGTGGTGTTGTTTGTTATATTAGAGATGATATAAGTTTTAATGATGTAAAACCTATAAATGAAACAGAGGGTATTTTTTTGTATGCTCTACTTCCTCTTACAAAAACCTTTTACTTTTACTGTTGGCATAGAGTATAGACAACCAAATGATAACAACTTTTTTGATATTTTGACACATACTCTCAATAGTATAGTCAATGAATAAGACCTCTTTATTTTGGTTGATATCAATTTAAATCTACTTAATGAGCGTAATGTTTACATCCTTAACAAAGGAATAACATCATCTTCCTTTAACCTGTGTCTAAATAAGTACATAGAATTCCTATCAATTTTTAGTCTTAATAGTTACTGAAAAGTCCAGCAAGAATTACCAGCAACCCAAGTTTTCTAATTAATCATATTTTATCTAGTGCATCTGACAAAATATCTAAAGTGGAACTTTAGATATAGCTCTCTCATGTCTGTCCTATCTTCACAAAAAAATTTCTGTGGTCTTTGACAAAGACTAACATCCTGGTGTCATTTTAATTGACCTTCAAAAGGCATTTCATACAATCGATCATTCAATATTATTAAAAAAATTGAAATACATGAAGTTTTCTCAAAATGTGGTTACTTGGTTCACGTCTCTCTAACAAAAAGTTTAAAGTAAAAACAGACAAAATACTATCTGACGAAGAACGTGTTACATGGGCTCCTTTCTTGGGCAACTGTTGTTTCTTTTTTATAGAAATGCCATAATCAATAAGCTGGGAATTCTCTATGCAGATGACTCTTGTCTTATTTTTCTACACAAGGATGTAAAACACATTGAATTCATTTAAATAAGAGTTTTTAAGTCTTTCTGAGTGGTTTGTGGACAACAAACTTAGTATTCATTTTGGTGAAGACAACACTAAATGCATTCTTTTTTCTACCAAAACTAAAGCTTAAACTGTGAACACTCTTGCTATCAACTATAGAGGTATATCCATTAATCAGCATATATCTGTCAAGTACTTGGGTTGCATATTAGACCAAACTTTAAACGGCCAATTGATGGCACAGAAGGTTTTAAATAAAATTAATCCCAAGCTAAAATTTTTATATATATAAAGATCTTTTTTAACACCTTATCTGAGACATACTCTATGCAACGCATTGATTCAACCTCATTTTGACTATGTCTGTACCGCCTGGTATTTAGATTTAAACCAATCAATAAAAATCCAATTAAAAACTGCTCAAAACAAGTGTATCAGTTTCTGTTGACTTAAATAATAGATTCCATATTGGCACTGATCAGTTTAAAGAAACTAATTGGCTTCCTGTCGAAATGAAAGTTAATCAATGCATAGCTTCTCATTTTTTTAAACTCTGTGTCAATCCTAAATTTAATTACATTATCTGACACCCTGTTAATTCCATTGCAAAATAGTAATTTGAAATTGTATGCTCCTCTATGTAGAACAAATATGGGCAAAAACTGTCTGACATAGAAAGGTCCCTTTATTTGAAACTCATTACCTAATAATGTTAAGAACCATAAAAGCTACAACACTTTTAAGCATAAAACTGAAGATTTATTTCTGAGATCACTTGATAAGCTTCGCAGTCCGAATCTCTAAAGAAATTAACAAAAATTTTTTTATCTTTATTTTTTCCTTTTTATTCTTGTGAGTATCGTATCAAGCGATCTCAATAGAAACTCATAACAGACAACTTCTGTGCCTATCCTTACCTTAAAAATTAATGCATTCATTTTTTTTGATTGTTTTATCTTCGTTTATTAAAATTTATCTTTGTTAAATACTCACTTAATTACTCACTTAATTACTTAACGATTTTAAAAGGGTACTTTTTAAATAGAAACACCCATAAAATTATTTGTATCAGCTTAAACTTGTTATATTAAATTACAAGATTCTCAAAAGAGCGATGCTTTCAAAGCTTAATCGACACCAAAAGTTATTGACACAGCCGTTGGGCCTAACAACAAATGCATCCTTTAAGAAGTTTGAGGAACATGCCTTTAATGATTACCTTATTTCCTATCGGAGGCTCTGCAGAATAATCCTAATCACAACTTCACAACAATCACAGCAAATGCATGTCAACTTTCAACCCACCCCATGCTAAAGTTATGACTAACATGTATGCATACCTCTAGTCAAAAAAGAAAAGCCATATAAAAGAAACTGGATGGAAGGCTTCGGGTATTACAGGTGCTTTGAGAGTTGCCCAAGAAGGAAATGTTATTAATTCAAACCATTTTTTTAATAATCTTACAACAACGGTATCTTATTGTTAAAGAATTGCTTTTTTTTCTTTCTTTAAACTGATAAACAAAATATTTAATTTTTTTATGAAATAATGCCCTTTTAACCATTATAATTAAAGTTTATTATGTTGCATGCAGAAATGGTAGAAATTCGTGCTAATTAAACACTGTGGAAATATTCCGCTTTTCTTGACTCGCTTTAATTACCATTCTCATTAAAGACCAACTTCGCTATTCACATTAATTAATAATGGTGTCAATTTCCTCCGCGTTATTTGGATACTTACGGTATTTTTGACCAATAATCTAAAATATTTTAATTAAGTTCCTGCAGCTAAACCGTCAATATGGAATTTCTTAAAAATTGTAATTTCCAAATTAGTAATTGATAAGCTTTTCAACAATTATTAAATGATAACAAACCATCCTAAATAATTAAGAAATTTTATTAATATGGGTTTGTTTATATGAATAACATTATTCAGAAATTTATATAATATTGGTGTGTTAATTTAAGAAGGAGTGTTAAATAAATAAGAAAATTTCAACCTCTCGTTGATTATTATGATATAAATGTTAAGGTGCATTATAATTGCAAAACTCAATGTCAACTACACTAAATTTAACAAAAAAACACTCACCACATGCCCAAATATCCACAGGATAACTATATGGCTTTCTGTTTGCTACTTCAGGTGCCATGTACTGTAATGTACCAATAGGCTCTGAAAGTATTGAACACTCGTTGTCAGGAAGTTGAAATGCAATGCTGAAGTCAGAAATCTTTACAGGAGCTGCATCATACACAGATGCTAAAATCATGCTTTGAGGCTGAAAAGACAATATTTCAACAAAACTTTATCAAATTTTTGATAAACAGTTTATAATCTGATGAAATTATTAAAAGAAAAACGAAAAAAACCCAGTACCTTTAAAAGAAATATTACTAACATGCATAATTTTGAAACAACTCGCTAAAGACTACTATAATAAAACCATAGGTTCAAAAAAAAAATTGTAAAATTAAAATCTATTCCTGTAATTAACACTTTTTTATGAACATTTATTTTGGTAACAAAGATAAAATAATATTTCAAGTATTTTGGTTTTTTATATAAAGATTTTCTATTTCTTTTTCAGATAGTCTTTGAAAACGAAGCATGCCAGTGAGAGAATTACCGCGAACTCCTGAAGAAGTTTGTTAAAAACAAAGTGCATAAGGCACAATAGTTTGTTTTTAACAAATTAGAAATCTTTCTTTTAGAGTTTAAAGTTATAAAATAACCTATATTTTAGCAATAAAAAATTGAAGATATTACCTTTATATCTCTATGCACGACATTGCATTCATGGACAAATTCCAGACCTTCTAGCACTTGACGCATATAATAACTAAACAGAAAATAAATAAATATATAGACGCACACAAACACACACACACACAAATATATATATATATGTAATATAAATAAATATATATATATATATATATATATATTTATATATACATATATATATATATAATAAAAGCAATATAGTTTCAAATATAGAAATCATGCAGAACTGTCAGTAAATTCAAGATAATTTAATATTTTTTTCCAAATAAAAAAAAAAACTTATTTTAAGGGAATTATTGACTGACTAGATATAATATAAACAGAAATAAAATGCTTCCTTTTCTTAGCTAGATTAGTAAAATATTTTCAGCAAGTCTGAATTCATCAACAAAAAAGGAAAACTTATCAAATCAATATAAATAAAGGCTTTTTATAAAATAAACTAGAATAATAATCCAAACAAAACAAAAAACCAGTCTTTTTGCAGGTTATGAATCCCACCCATATTAATCTCACTGCAGGTTATAAATCCCACCCATCTTAGCCTTTTACATATTATAAATCCTACCCATATTAGACTTGCTGTACGTTATTAAACTAATGCTGTCACCCCTAGGCCATGAAATCTCCGCTGAATATATGCAAAAGTACTGATTGTGAAAAGAAACTTTTTAATATCAAGATGAAAACTACTGAGAAGGAAGCGAAAATATTTTGATTTATCCTTGGGCATGAAAAGTAAAGCTTCTACTTATTTCATATCGATGATTTGGTTATTTATATAATTGGAGAAATTTTCAAATCAACAAATTAATGAAAAAAAAAATCAACAACAAAGAAGGCTCATGACAAAACTGAAGTATAGACATACCTTGCAACAGCTTCACTATATGCAAACCCATTACTGACTTTGTTAACAATTTCAGAGCACAAGTCTAATCCAGTTGTTCTGAAATTTAAAAATTAATAATTGATAATATCAGGCACATCACTTAATTTCTCTGAACATAAATTTTATAAATGCAGAAATTTGATTTTTTTTTTAACTGCAGAAAGCCCACTTAATTTTGCATTTATTTTAATTAAATTCCAAAAGAGCATTTAAGCATGAGTCATACAAAATCAATATTGATATCATTATCAACTTTAAAATAGCTTCTGACTCATGGAAATTTTGAATTCCACTGGTGAATGGGATAACATCAGATAGTTTTGCAAACAAGCATGATGGTATCAAAATTTGATTTCTATTTTGTTTCTCTGATAGCAGCTTATGCTATCACAGAAACTTTTCCTAAAAGATACTATTTCACTGATTTTATCCCTTTCAACGTTCAAAGTTATAAGACAACTAGGGTAAGCCTAAAGTTTTTCTTTTTATTCTACAAAAGTAAAATATACAGGTAAATTCATTTTAGAAATTTTAAAACATATATTCACAAAAGAAACAAGAAGTTTGTTCATCAATTTACAATATGAGATAACAGTAACAATGGGTTCTCAAATTCATGATATCTGTCTCAAAGACAGGATTATTATACCCATCTATCCAAGTCGAATATTAATGTCGCCACAACCCACCCCCAATCAAAATGCTTTCACAGAAATTTTTTCTATAATAAACTGACATGGTATAAGTACACTATGGAAACATCGAAATACTAAAAATGATACTAAAGACTCTTTATTTTTCATATTTTTAAATCTGTATTTTTTGTTTCTATTTAAGTAACGAGCTGAACAGAAAAACAGCTTTCTTTCATTTTACAAAAAGTTAGGGGTGATATTGACAAATAAAAAATGGATTTGAAATGGTTATTTGTGTACTATAACTGTTTTATAAAGGAACATGGACAGCATCTCTTGAACACAAAAATCGACAAAACATTCAAAACATCATACAGTTCATTGAGAACATAAACTTGATCTCCAACTGTGTAGCCGTCAAAGATTGCAACTAAAATAAAAAAGGATTAAATTATGTATATACAAAAAAGAAATATTTTTGATCAGTTGAATTATCAAGATTAATAATTTATTTTTATTGACATGATATAATAAAGTAAAAAAGATAGAGAACTTCATTGGCACCATAATCGTGAAACAAGTTTTAATCCTTAGAACCTTACTTTATCTAACACAAATTTTCTCAGAAATTTGTTTTTATACAAAAATTTTGCGATATAATACATCAATAAAAATTTAACAGTCAAATTAAATTGAAAATTTAAACAAAAACTGATATGTATTCAACAAAAATTTTCCATTGAAATTAATTTTATCCAAAAACCATTTTATTTAAAATTCCACTCCAAAAATTATTTATCTGAAACCTGATTTTATTCAAAATTTTCCAAAGACATTTTTATTTTTATTTTTTTATATTTTATATTTTTATTTTTTATATGAAATTTTTTATATGAAATTTTTAAATTGAAAAGTTTTGTTTTTTTTGAGTGAATCAAAATCTGAATATTTTGAAGCCAGGCTATTCAAAGACAGTTTATATAAAAAAAAAAAAAAAAAAAAATTCTCCACAGAAGCTCATTTATTTCAAAAGCTTTATTTTAGTACCTTCATCCGAATTTTATTTTAAGTCTAAAATTGTTTGAAATTTCATTTATATTTGTTATTTTACAGAAAATCTGATTCTACTAAAATTTTTTTCAGAAACTAATTTTGCTAAAAACATGTCTTATTCAAACTTTGTGCTTTCAATCAAAAGCTGCAAACGCTTTCTTTGTTTTTATTATATTAGAAATGACATTTTATCAAAAATCTAATTTTCAACCAAAAATAATGAAAATTTTTGAAACTGTAAAAAAATACTCTAAGCATTTTCATTGGCATTTCAAATGTATTTGACACAGTAAATGAATTTTACATTTTTTTTTTTTTTTTAATCTAAAGCGTTCATCTTTACATCACAGCTTGACACAAAATTCCAAAAAAAATTTTATAATAGGTTTTACATGGATGAACCTGGAATTTATCCCATGGAAAGTAAGAAAAAAAGTAATACTGTACCAATGTTAGGGTGATTAAACTGTTTGCATATATCGACTTCTCTTTTCAAATCTAGATTGTGAACAAAAATGATGATACTAGCATTTTATCAGACATGTCAATAGAAATTAAATTGATACTAACTCAAGAAATAGAACTACGTACTTTTTAAATTTTATAACACAGGCTTAATGAAAATCCCTGCAATGACAAAACTACCATAAAAATAATAATCTAAATAATAACAAGCTCTATTTCATGAATTAGCCTCAGCTATCATTTATATTGGTGATTTTTAGCAAAAACTTTGCACAAATTACTTACTTACACAAATTACTTATTTAGTATTTTGTTTTGTCAAATATATCATACTCATAAACAATGCATTTTTGGTCACGCTATTGTGGACACATTATCCTGTAATAAGTATTAGATTTGATTTACTGTCTCAGGACAGTAAATCAAATCTAATACTTATTACCCTAGCTTAAATTATTTGTTATTGCAGAACACATTACTATTTTCCTTATATGTTATGATATATTCAAGTCACACAACCTTCCTACTAAAATTCAAAATAGAAAACTTCTATATTAAATAATAATGTAATCTATTCATCTCAAAAAATATGTTTTAAGGACTATATTATATTTCTAATATTTTAAAGCAAGATATTTTTTGCAAGCAGCTGTAGAGAAAAGTTTAAATTCTTTCTTAAGTAAACAAATAATGACACAAAAAATTCTTTTAAATTGGTTAAACATTAAAATTTGATGTTAATAATTTATGTCTTGTCACATTTAAACTAGAACCTTTCAGCATCCTGCAGATTTTACGACTGATCCAGTAATGACACTTATTCTCCCATATTACATATAATAATAGGGGTTGTCAAGAAAGTGTTGTGAACAGACCAACAAATACACAAGGTTTAATTTATAGGACTCATATTCAGCTTTGCTGGGAATCCACAAATCAAAAATCAAAATCAATGCGTATTTAAGTTATACCTTCTTCTGTAAACCCAATAAGATTCTTCATTAAGTTTAAATCAATTATTTTAGCAGCATATTCATGTTTATCCCGCAAATCAATACATCGTCGTGTTACACTGAACTCTCCTCTATATTAAATAACACAAACTATTAATACAAACCTGGATATTTTGTATCAATCGCATTCTTATAATTTTTTTACTGCTAAAAATTCTATTCTTTATTATATTGGTATATTTTCTAGCTCTAAAATGAACCTAAATAATGCAGACCATCATCAAAACATTCTCATTCACCAATTTTTTCCAGTTATTACACAGTGAAAATGCAAAATTAACCACTCTGAAGCTTTAATTGACAAAATTTTTTAAACTTCCCCTGACATCACCTCTAACTATTCTCCTCACTTGTGACTTTCATTTCCTTATTTCATATAAATTGGTAACCTGGTTTCTATTTCTGTACAGCAGCATTTTATAGTTAACAGATTTGATAACTTTACGACCTCGAAAATTTATTTAAAAATTTATGGTAAATATTATATATCATTATAAGCTAGATGCTCTATGACTATTTTTGGCGAGGCTTGAATAATCTTACAAAGCAGTTTTTTATAAATTTTGTCATATTAGCATCCTCCTTCTTCATATTTGTCTCCTGCTCTATTAAAGTAATGTACATGTTTCTAGAAAACTGTGGCTAGAAAAAATAGCTGTTTTAAATTTTCTCTAAATAGATGTGAAGTGAAAATTTGTTCCCAGAAATAAAAGGCGTGCTCTCCCAATCGTTGAGCACACATGAGTTCTGAAAAATAATCTGGTATCATTGGGTGATTTATTGGGCCATGCATAGATTTTATCTTGGTTTTGCCACATTGCCACATCTCTTTGTTGTGACACCAGAATGAACAAAGTAGCAAATATGATTCACTAGTGTTGGAACTCTTGTGCTGCTATCCTGCTAAAAGCTTGCCACATAGTATTCCAATTTTTGGTACCTGGCCTGGTTGAGTGAACAATGTCATAAAAGTAGAGGCATTTGGATGGGTAACAGGGAAGACAGATTTTTCTGTTGGCATCTCATATTCTCTAAATATCCGTTATTTGGCCACAATCCTACAAATTTTATATCATTTCCCAATCTCAGCCATCCTACTGAGGTTGCTTAGTTGAACAAATTTGTTAAGAAAATAATATCCCTACCAAACTGATTCCAGTTAACTCCAACCAGTTCTAGTTTCAAAACATATAATCTGGTGCTCGTTTTTTGTGTCATCAACAATATCCCTCAACTACTTCCTGCAATGTGACTCCACAAATAGATATGGCAAATTTAAGATAACTGAGAATTTCTTCTTTGAAGTAAGAAAAAAAAAATATTAGCAACTCTTTATGTATAGAAGCCATTCTTAAATGCAAAAACAAATAAACATCATTGAACAAATGCAGTCAGCAAGCATTTATATAAATCTTTGATTATCTAAAAACATTCTCTCAGCTATTTTATTGTTAGAAAAAGTTTATTTAAGCAGCTTTCTTTTTCTATATATCTTATCGCCCAGTTATAATTTGATATTTTGAAAAATATTAGTGGTTATGAAACCAGAAACCCTAAAATTCTGAGCCTTTTTAAAAATCAATAACTCACAATAAAGAATTGGATATCAAGCGAAAGACGAAATTATGTGATTTGCAAAAAAATCTTGTTAGTCTCAATAGCTGCAACCGTTTAATAAGTATGACTGTTTGAAATCGCAAATTTCATAAATTTTCCTGTCCAAATCTTTTAACCTTTTTGACCTTAGTGTGGGGACAAAAGTGAGTGTCAGGGGACAAATTTTGACATATTTGTTGATAACTCAACCATAAAAAATATCATAAAACACTAAATCTTGTACATATATGCTAAAGAAATTTTATGACATAGAAATATTTTAAAAATTGCACAATAAGTGTAAATATATTCCTGTAAGAAATTTTCAGGGGGTAAATTTTGACATATTGGGTCATAACAAAAAAATTCCAAATGACATATTCTTACACAAAGCAACATGTTTATTTGAGCAGTTTTTCAACAACATATGATATTGGTATTTCAGGGAGAAGTTCCGAATAACACAAAATCTGTAGTTAAATATTTTTTCATCCAAAAAAATATTTTTTTTCCAAAAATATCAGGCTGTATGTATCTTTTACAGGCAAAAAAACAGAATTCAAAAATTTTCCATTTATCATTATCAATTAATACTTTGGAAATTCTAAATTTATTTGTGTTATAAAACTTGGACACAATATTCCTTACATTTCAGGAAGCCAATATATGCAAATTCTATTATTTGAAAAACAGGAAAGTTTCTTAGTCAAAAAAATTCCTTCTATTTGATTATATCAATCAGTTACCTACCTCCTAATACATCGTTAAAACCAAACTTTTTTGTGTTAAAAAAAAACAAAATACTTTTTACTTGATTTTAATAGCGCAACCAAGAAATTTTTTAAATGTCTATTTTGACTTTATGATTTTAGTATCTTAGTAAGATTCTTACCTTGAGACTTCATCAGCCAAAGAAAAGTAAGAAGGGAATTCTAAAGGAAACTCTTTTCCCATGATAATTGTCGCTAAATAAATAAATAGTTTTATGAATAATACATTATGGAAACCTTGTGCTCTGTTAAAATACCATACATAGTAAGTAGGAATAGTAGAATAAATATTAAATACAATAAAACCATTTGTATTATTCTATTTAGAACTCTTAAGATTAACATAAAATAAATCACATACTTCATTTGATAAAAAGACAATAAATTATACAAATAATTGATTGAGAGTGTAAATAAATATAAGGAAAATAATACGAAGCACTCACCACATGGTGCAAAAAAATTTGATACATAAATAAAACACGTTGTTAAGAAATTTAGAAACTAATGTACCTTCTCCGCGGCGCTTGACGAGCTATAGATTTTTTGTTGGACTAATCAATGAATTTGTTTATATTTGTTAACCACGTGGAAGCTTTAAAGATTCTATTTTGTTTTGTGTATCTTGGAACGATAACATCAAAACAACAAAAATGGCCGATGTGGTAGAATCAAACATTGCGACAACACACTCTTCACAACAAATAAATCCTTTAACAAAAAAGCTGAAGAAAATTCTAGATATACGGCTAGACAACGACAAAGTAAGAGACCTAATAATTTTTCTTTATATGAACAGTTCAAACCTTTTGAAATAGTGAGAAAATCATACTATAGAAAAAAAGAGATTTGTTTTTACAAATAAACTTAATGAAAGTATAGGTAGACCTAAAATTCTTTGGAAAACCTTGAAGGATATAGAAGTTAAAAAATGAAATAAGCTATCGTCACAATCTAATTTTTGTTTAAAACATGGCGATAATCTTCTTTTTTTCATCATCTTCAAATTGCTAATGCTTTTAAGAATTTTTTTTTGGAAATCTCTCAACCAAACTTTCAAATCTCCTTCCAAGAGCATCAGATGTTTACAATAGTCAAACAAGCTTAAATTTTTATGGCCAAAATTTCAAAGGAATTTGATTTCTCAAGGGTCACGAGAATATACCCTGTTATAGCGTGGGCAACGGTGCGTTTTTTTAAATCGGAAATTTTCGAAAATTTTAATAATGTTTTTATCTTTAAAAATATAGATGTATTCCTTAATTTTTTTTTAAGTAACTTTTTTTATTGATTTAGAGAATTTAATAATCTTT
>JAUZNK010011093.1:0-23709 GCA_035046665.1 Euphysa ruthae
GTTTTCAAAGTTAATGAAGGCTTAAAAATATCACTTTGTGTGAGTAAAACTGTTTTCAAAGTTAATGAAGGTTTAAAAATATCACTTTGTGTGAGTAAAAAGGCAATGAATTTTGGAAAATTTCATTACGATTTTCACGCTACATCATTAAATAGAATCTTAGGCTACTCAGACCCCGGTAAACCATATATGTTTTGGAATCCTTAGGAAAAGGAGAAAAAATAATATCAAGGAATCATATTAGGCCGGGATAGCACCTTTTTTACAATTTAATATTTAGTGATGGGCCATAGTTAGTTGTTTATACAATATGTGTTACAGTTTGACCACTTTTTCCCTAAAAACTCTCAATTTTCAAGACAATATTAGAGAAAATTTTGATGCTTTTTGTGCCATATTATATTGGTATATTTTAGGAGGTAATTGTCTTTTATAGTTCAAAGGTTGCATGCAGTCAAACTCTTACAAATTATTTTTAGAATGACTATTTTTTTCAGAATGGACAGTATATACTAAAAAAAAAAAAAATTGATTTTAAGTGAAAGTAGCAAAACAAACTAGTTTTTTAAAAAAAGTGGTTTTTATTTTCCAACTTGGTTCATATATTGGTCCAAAAACTGGACAGATCTTAATATCATAATTGCAACACCTTTGCGAAAAGAAAAAGAAGAAGAAAAAAGGAAAAAAAAGTTTATTTGATACGAGAAATGGAGACAGATGAACTGGTTCTTAAAAGTTCTCTACAGTTTTCATATTGGTTATCGATTCTGGACATCCTGACTCGTGGAAATCCTGCTATTGAATTTGAATTTCTTGATTTTTTGTTCATTTTAACAATGGTTTTTCATTTGCCCTTCTTAATGACACCCTTCATTTGACTGTCACACCACTTACCAGAGCTTATTAGAAGAAATGAAGGATATGGCTTAGGCATGCTATCTGAAGAAAGATTATCTATTGCAGCAACATTCTGACCCATTTGTTCTAAAATCAATATCAAGACAGCGTTCACAGACAAAATTTACTTAATATCGATCCCAGGAGCATAAAATAAAATCTCATGCCCAGAAATTTGATATACCTAAAGGGAATTATAACACTGCTACTGAAGCACTCTTAATGTAAACTTTTTAAAGGATACATCTTTTAGTGGCTGTATATGATTTCTTGCTAACTGATGATTTTATTGTTTTATGTGTTATGATTGTTTGCTATGACATCTGAGTAACTGTTCAAAGTAGCTCCATAAGAATTTGTTTCTAGATCTTTCTAAAAAAGCGAAACAAGTCAGTTTTACCCAAAATAACCAGTTTTTCATCACATTGCCCAAATAAGAGAAATTGTTCTCAAAACCTCTAAAATAATGTTTTTTTAAGCTTATTTGATTCATGTTATTATTACACTTCCAATGAGTTTTCAAAGTTGTTTCAAAATTAAAAATTTATCAAAATAAAACTTTTTGGATTGAAATGCCCAATTAAGGTAATTTTTCCACAGACCCCTCATTTTTTTTATTTTACTCTCTTTTAAATTCCATATGATTCCTGTAAGAAAAGCACATCCAATGAGTTCTCAAAAAGCATTCAAAGTTGATACAAAGTGTAATTATGACAAAATAAGATTTTTTGGGTCAAAATGCCCAATTATGATAATTTGTTCCCAGGCCCTTAAAAAAACTTATCTTTCAGGCTATGTCTGGGAAAGGAAAGGGAAGGAAAAAATCACTCCAAAATTATCGTAGTTCATTTTAAAACCACCTTATAACAGTCTCTAAAAAATGCCCACTTTGAAGAAATTATAGAGAAATTATAAATCATTTCAAAAAAAGGCAGAATTATTTAACAAAAAATTAAAACTGATATCAAATGCCACCATGAAAATACATTTTTACTTGCTAACTGAAAATGAGACAAAATAGCTTAAATTCTTACTATAATTGTTGTTTATGTTAAAAATTATTTAAATTCTATTTGATGATGAAAAATTATATTTGCAACATCCTTTTTTCATTCCAAATACTTAATAAATACTTAATAATGAAAAATTTTCTCATTGAAAAGCATGCATAGAAAAAAAAAACTTTAAAACGCTATGGATCATTAATTGATTAATCACTTGAATAAATGTTTTAACATAAAAAATGTTGTAATAGCTCCCACACATTTAGTTTTTTCCTTCACAAAAATCATTTAAAGTTTCCAAAAAATTTAGGCATCCTCGACTTTGGCCATTGACTTATGATATTTCGATATTACGATACGATATTTACTATATTTCGATATTACAATACGTTATTATTAATTTTTCCAGGTATTTTGAATCAGATGTCTATCCTGACACCAGGAAATGTGGAAATATTGTTGATGTTCGCACAATGGAAAGAAAAAATCTTGTTAAAAATTGCGAACCTATAGAAAATCACTTTTAAGAAGTTATAAATTTCATATTTATCCACATTTAGAGATATTGGTTGTGATGGACCTTTTAACTATATTTTTGTTAACAAATTAAGAGTTAATTTAGTATAATTTGATACTCTATAATGCTTGTCCAGTAATTATTGGAGTGATATAATGTTCCTTCAAGATGAAAATTTATCAAGAACTAGGGCTAGAGTCATTCTGACAATCGTTGGAATAGTAAATTTGTGTTTTGAAAAATAGTAAACGGCAACTGCCTTATTTATTTAAGAGCTTATCCTTTCCTTTCTAAATAATTCCGCTTTACAAATAGAGCTAATGCGAACCTACTCAAGGAGATATTTTTCTGAATCAGTTATTCTTGAAAATTTTTTTTTATTGTTAATATTAACATGTATTATAAATAAATTAAATGAACTGGATTCTGCTATAATATCAAGAATATTTCTTCTTTCAAAAAATGTATATTTCGGTCCATCCAATCATAACTTAAACCCCTGCTTAAAACTATACCTTAATAAGCACAAACTTGTTCCCAACTAATAATAATACTCAAAATTTCTTCTGAATTTTCTCTTAATATTTTATAATGCCCAGCACGAAACTGTCCTTTGACAGTAAAAAAAAATTGATAAGTTCAAAGTGAATTTTAATTTTATTTTTTAGTATTGTGCACTTGTTAGATATAAAGAAAAAAATGTACATTGCATCTAGCTTTGGCTAGCAGTTTTACTATTTATACCTAAAATCTACCATCTTAAAAACCCTTATTTAGGGATTAGTGGATAATTTTGTGAAATTTGGTCACGCTGGTGGAGATTTTTTTTGTCAAAAGTTGTCCATCATTTGGGAAATATTTTTTGGTCATTTATTTGTGTAAATTGACATCCAAGATTTGATTGGTTAGCATCTTGTTTTCCTTTTTACCTAAACTCTTTAATTTTGTTTTCCAACAAGAAAAAAAATCAATTACTTTCACAGTCTTAATTTTATTGATTCAAAGGAGAAAACCATTCTATGGGCTTTTGTGAAACATAAAAACTTTCATAGAAGAGAATAAAGCATTTTCAAGTACTCTATATAAATTACAGTGGTTTATTCGTTAGTGTAGTTTTATATGATTTATTATATGTTCTTTTCTATTAGCTTTCATCACAAAACAACAGTCTCAAGTCTTCATCTTTACCCAGGTATATTTTTTTTTGTATATTATCCGTAACACAATTTCTAATGGTCAGATATATCTGGTCTGGCAATTTATTAAGGGATTTTCTCCAGCCACTGAGATTTTATTTGTTTATTGAGATTTTATGTAACATCTTAATTTATTATATGTTTTTATTGTATTTTCGTAAGTTCAGATCAGCTCAACGCATGTAGGCATAGAAGTTGAAACTTTTAATTTATTTGAAATTTTTCAAGAGTTTTATATGAAAATTCAATCTTGAAATTTGATTAAACTTATTTTTGGTTATTTCAAAAGCAACTACTAAAGGTAGATTTATTGATAACTTTATAAAAACAACAATTATTAATTAATGATAATAACTTATTTATTTTCTTGGAAAAAATTGTTTGTAAAGTTTAGTTATTAAATTATTTGGCAATTGAACTCGATGGTGGGAAAACTTTGAGTAATGTGATATATTACCCCTGCTATGAACTGAAATCTGTATGTGGCAATTTTTTAAGCAATCAATGAAATATTTTCCTTATCGCAGTTTGTTAAACAATCTTTTTTTGATAATTTTAAGTTTGATGATCAGGTCATCCTTTTATCGGGATAAAATGAGTCCGTTCTTATTTTTCTTATAGTACTATTCAAAGTTTTGCACAAAGAGATCCTAAAATTTACCCTTGTCCCTTGTTTTTTTTTTTCAGAAGCCGATGCTCTTTTTGTTCTTTAAGATACTTGTTATAATTTGTTTTTAACTTCTGTACTATTCTAGTGGTCAAATTATTTTGAAACAACAAGTAATATATTGATATTAATATAATAATTAATTAATATTAATATAATAATTAATTAATATTAATATAATAATTAATTATTTATTAATTGTTTTTAGGTAATAGATTGCAAACATTTTCCAGTTTTTTCATAAGTCAATAAATTCTTAAGCAAAAGATCCATAAATGAGGTTTAAATAAGATTGATTTTTATTTCCAGTGATCACAAGGCTTGTCAGAAAAGATCTCCAGCTCATTGTGAAGAACTCGATGCTTCTGGATCTGATCGCAGTCGTAGTGTAAGCTGGACGGCACAGGTGAGATACTTAATAATTGAATCAAAAATTTAAGAATAAGGTTTTAACCGGAATAAATTTATTACCATGTGTATTATGGCAATGATGTGACTATCACTGCAATCAAATTCTGCAATAGGCTGTTGTTTAGAATAATACTCATTATTCAGGAGAAGCAACTTCAGGTCTATTATCCTGAGTATAAAGCAAATGAATGATAAATATTATTCACTTGCTTTATTTTTCCATACATGAGTATTTGGTTTTTGCATTAGGGTTACCTTCAAAATCTAAAATATTTATCACACGTACCCTATTCAACCTGGGAGAAATATGCCTATGCTAGCCTCTAAAATAATGTAAAAGCTAGCCACCCAACACTTTGAATATGAGCGGCCATCAGTCATAAAATACAAACGTAATGCTTATAGTCACGCTACATGAATACAATTATAAACTAACACAAGCCACTTATGCAACTTGTATATATGTATGTTTATATTTTATTTTAGCCCCAATCATCAGCCATTACAAATAACAATGATCAATCATTTCGTTCTTTATCAACCGAAGCAATTAACGTGCGTCAAGGTGCTGTAGTCTCACCTTGGAACAGCAATCGTGAAGCTGCTGAAGTATTTACAGATGATGCGTGGTTAAAACGTAAAGAAGACCTGCAAGACTGTTGGGATGCTTCATCGAGTCCTCACAGCAGTGTAAGTAGTAGTAAAGTAGAACTGACGAATATTTTGGATAATGAGCGTAATGTGGACAGAGCTTTAACTGTAAACACTGGAGTTATTAATCAAAAAATGCAAGTGTTTGATAATACTCCTTGGCTGCAAAACCGAGGTGCATACAGTGCTCCATCGTCGCCATCTTTACGGAATGATGATTGCCATGCTCGAAGCGTACAACCTAAACAAACAATTCGCTCGCATACATCTGTTGAAGAACTTAATAGGTCTTGGATGGGGAAGACGAATCCAGTTAATTCCTGGGAGAATTCATCCGTAAAACAGCCGAGTAAATTACTCGTTGACAAGTCCGCTGAGCTCACCAGTAGACTCTCTTCACCTATACATGTCATCAAAAAAAACGATGAAGCGCCATTGCCCTCAACAAGTGTTACATCCGCTACTACGCCGTGGTCTGCTCAAAGGCTAAAAAATACAAGAACTCTGCATGAACTTTTGTGTCATTTATCTTTGGAAAAATATGCAACGAAGTTAGAGGTGATTTTTTTTATTCTATTTTGATAATGGCTGTTTTAAGGGAACTTATTTTTGCTGATATTTTACTGTAAATTAGTGCTCATTAGACGGAATTGCAAGTGGCAAACATTCTTTCATGAACTATCAATTATTTTATCCAGAAAAACCTTGAAGTGATATTAATTACAATAAAAATGTTTCTGTCTAGCTGAAGTACATTTTTTATAGGTCGTAACATATTTCATTTGGAGTAAGGCAATTTTGTGAAATCATAATTTTGTCTTTTTTACGTTTTTCCTAATTACACTTAAGGATTATTCCGCCTGTCTTTATGTTTCAAAACCATGAAATATGGTAAAAAATGCTATTTTTGTGAAGTAGATTAATCTTGGGTATTGCCTACTTACTAAAGTTTAGTGTCCTGCAACAAAGTTAGATGAACTGAGAAGTTTTCTACAAAAAGATATTTTTGAGTGACGTTTGTGATGTCATTTTTTTGAAATTTTGCTGCGATTTCCGGAAAATGAAAAAAATCATACATAGTTTGTCATTAAATTTTAGACTGGGTTAATTAATCGCCAAAATGAAAGTATTTATGTAAATTTTTATACTTCACAAATTAAATATTTTATATAACGTTAATATTTCATATAACGTTGATATTTTAGGATCATGGAATAACATTAGAATCCTTGCTATCATTAACAGAAAAAGACTTAGAAAACTTCTCGATACCTAAGGTACGTTTATTTTTGGTTCCCCAACTGTTGTTCGGAAAAAAATCTTTGATTACCCTTTCCTTTTTTTTCGAAATCAGATTTTTTTAGGAGGATTATTAATCATAACAGCTTTGATTTTTTTTTTTTTTTTTTTTTTTTTTTTTTTTTTTTTTTTTTTTTTTTTTTTTTTTTTTTTTTTTTTTTTTGCTATTTAATGGTTTTTGATGAGCTTCTCATTTTTCCATTGAGTTTTTTAATCATGTTCTGTTTCCATTTTTTTTATGAAGTAAAGCTAAGAAAGAGAACATAATTTCATAAATGCGTGGCCACACACCCAAGATTTTCGTTGCCTAGTGATGTCCAAGGGTTTAGAAGTTAAATTTTAGTCGACTACTTAAGAGTTTTGTAATTGTGTCTATGAATTTTTTTAAAACTGTTTGAAGTTTAAGCCACTGTAACCATAGAAGAAATCACTAATCCCATATGATCTCATAAAAGAGTTCTAGAAAATGTCAAATTTTATATTTTTGGCAATTTCATATTTTCTCTATAATTCTTATTAACTTTGTTTGGCAAAATTAATAAAGTTGGCATCACTGATGATTCTCTTTGTCTAGTTCTAGTTTTGGAGGAAAGTAAATGACATGTTTCGTGTTCATACAGAATATTTTTTTCTACAAATTTTGTAATCGGCAAACGAGTATCGAGTCTGAATACGCTAACTTTCTAATAAGGTCTTATTCAACCGTTCTCATAATTTTTTTTTTTTTTTTTTTTTTTGTTCTCAAGAAGTTTCGTTTTTAATAAATTTCTGTTTGACTGTGGGCTTGACGTTAAGGAGAATCATTCAGCACAAAGAATGATATAAATAGCTAACATTTTATTTCTGCTCCTATTTATTCTATTGAAATTAAAGAATATACTTTTCATCTTTTGGTTACAAATTTATAAATTATTTTCTCAAAACGATTTTGCTTATTTTATATGACGTACACTTGTATATTTTTCTATTGAAAGACTGTCAGGATAATAATAATAGTATTGTATAGAATTCCAACATTTTAATATATATAAATTTTAGTAAGAATATTTGGATCCAACACTAAGGCTTTTAAACAACAAAGTACGGGTTTTAATCGTAACTACTAAGCCAGAAATTTTTAAAAATTTTTAGGTTAAACGTTTGTAAATGACCTGTTCTGTGAGAAAGAACCTCTTGTTACGTTTATGAAAAGTTGTCGCAAATAATCGAGAATTAAGCGTCTAGAGTTAGATTATTTTTGGTACTTTGTATTAATTGTTTAATCTTTTTTTTAGGGCCCCAGATTAAAAATTCTTAAAGCGAGTGAAGTAATTAGGGGTAAAGTATTTTTTAGATTTTTTTTTTTTTTTTCATTAATACAGCAGAAACATATATTCTAAAAACAGCATAAAAGAATTGCTAACCTTAAAAATATTTTTAGGATTTAAAAAAGATGGGATTTGCCCGAAATTAACCAAATCTAACCAAAAACAGATGGAAATTAAATGTTTGACAAAAAAAAGCATTGGGCTTTGTTTTTTCATCCTCACATATAATGTTCTCGTTTCGTGATACCAGCGCAATAATTTCATAATTTTAAGACTAAAGTGTCTCACTGTTGAAAATAAACATCTAATTATCTCTACCTAAGGTATAAAACTGGGTCTGTTAGCGATTTCAATTCTTTCAAGAAAAAAAAATGGAATTTGTGCCTATTACACCCTTTCACAAACTCCGTAAATGGTTCTGCTAAATACTATGTTTTCGGATCTTCTTGGCTTCTAAAACACACGAACATATTTATTGCATATTTTATGCTGTATTTATTTATTATGCTATAATTAGTGAATATACACATAAGAAAAATGTTTCTCTTTTCTTTATTCCTTTGTTAGATTTTGTTTAAAAATATTTTGTTTAATAGGTTAGCTATTTTGTTTTCACCACAACCACTGGTTCAAATGGACCTGAAATGCATTTCCTTCTGCCTGCTAGAAAACGTTTTAAAGCTAGCATATAAAGCTTAAAATCTTTAGTAGTTAAGGAGTTTAAAACAAGCTCATTTGCCATGTTTAACAAAAAAATAAATAAATCAGTAAAAATATAGTAAAAAGAAAGGAATAACTTTTAATAACAAATCGTCAACTAAGGCTAGGGGGATAACGTTTATGTTTTGTCTTGATACTTTATTTACATCAGTTTGAAAGAATAATTAATTAATTAATATTTGTTAAATAATAGTGTAGATGATATTTTCTTAATTTGGTTTATTTTTTAAAGACGAAACTTATATAGTTTATAATCGTAATTTTAGTTCTACGTCATTGCACCCTAACGCTGATTTCCGGGTTTTACTTTATCACTTATTCCCGTTTAAACACTCTTTATTCGCACAAATCAAAAAATCATGCTCGAAGAAAAATATTCCGGAAAACTGTTTGATATAATCTGAGTTTGTGAAAACCCAAAACCCAAACTTATCTTTTTTAAATTAAAGCAGATGTGTATTTATTCATGTTATTTATTTAGGGCAACAGCATTCGGCAAAACCTTTATTGAATTCAAATTTGGCATCATTTCCTACTGGGTCATCCATTAGTACGACTTTAGGAGATAAACCTCCTTATGTGCATTTTCCATTTCAACAGGAGATCAACAAATCACGCCAAATGGCATTCCCGAATAACGGATTTACGTACCCAGATCTATTACAATACGGATCATCGATTACATCTCAACAACCCTCTGGTTTCAATGTGGTAATTCCGTCGAGTCAGCACTTTATGCATTCCCCACAAAATCTTCCCGTGTATACGACGACAGGCAACGGATATATCCCCCAACTTAACCTGGATAGTCATCCAAACCCACAGATGATATCACAAGGTTTTATGTATCCAAACCAAGCTTTCTATTTTTACTCCCCACAATTGTAGCATTATAAACTTCATTTACTTATATCTTCGATTTTTTCTTTTTTCTTGGTTGATGTGTATATGACTTTAATTGCAAAGAAGAAATTATAAACAATAATGCTAAAAAATTCCTTGTTTGAACTAACATGGTTCCAAAAATTATTTTTTTAAGATTATGATATCTTGTAGCAACACTATCTGTAACTTATACCTATGATGTGTCGTTGTTACTGAGCGGTTAAAACATTGGTGTCAGACACCTATAGGTGTGGATTCGATCCCACTTTGAGACAAGGTTTTTTTTTACCGTAAACTTAATTGGGAGCTGTAAGTACACCAGGACCAAACCCGTAGGCCCCTCTTAAGTATAGCTTATAGGTTATTTATTGGCTCCCAAATCAAACATTTAGAATACATGCGTAAAAATTCATAAATTTTCTAACATTTTTCTACTAATTAACGGTTGGTTTTTTTTTAACGCTGTAGAAATCTTACTCAATGGCTTACCAAAAATTTAAAAAAAAAAATCGGTTGATTTAAAATTTTTTCATGTAAGGTTGATGTATTGCCAAGTAAACTGATTCACCAATCCTAGAACATTGAAATTGTGTTTTAAATTCCCCCACTATCACTGGAATGGGTTTTTTTGATGTGCTGTAAGTTTATTTGTTATTAACAATCATATCTTGCATATAACGAAAATGAAAAGTTATCACTCCAGATTTTCAAGTTGTGAAATTTAGGGCAGCTAAACCGTGTTTTAATGTATTATTGCATTAAGGCCATCAAATAAAACGCTCCCAAGAAACAGTCGTTTAAGTTTCTGCTCACATTTCTTTTGAAATTCAGCAGCTGTTATGATCATATTTTTTATTATTCCTGAAGAACCGTCCTGGAAACTACTTCTAATTCTCTAATTATTAGACCAAGTCACATAAGCATTTTCCCGCTTCACTTGATCTATAAATTATAGTAAGTTTTGGTGCATCAGTGAATAATAAAAAAAAAATTTCAGGAAGATTGATTGATTTACATTTTGTAAAATCTACATTACCTTTACATAAAATCTTGGCAGTAGCTGTGTAAACTTTTCCAAAAACACCCTCTAAACCCTTTGATTAGGTTTCCTACGATACCAAGGAAGTTCATTAGTGTGTCGAATCCACTGAGAGTTTGATCTTTAATTATCCCCATTGCTTTTAGCCACAAAGTTTGTTCGAAGGTGATGTATGGAGTGGAAATTCCTATTTTCTCTGCCTGCTTGATGACAAAATGGTGTGTTGAATTTATATAGGTTTCAGCTAATGGATTATGCTTTTTCATAGATGGTGCTGGAGCATGTTGTGTTTTACATAAACCGGGCCAGTTAGGGTCGTGTTTGATGATTTCACTATCTGGCTCGTCGAACTTGTCAAGTAGTATATTACTGAGACCGTTAGCAGATCCCCCATGGGGCGATAAAAAAGGCGCACACGAAAAGCTGAAGAAATGGACCGGGTTAAGTATTTGCCAATTCGAAACCTATTATCGATACATCTGCGAAGTATGTGGCGAGCTGTGGTCAGTTTATTCTGTCAACAGCATCTGCCAAAAAAAATCCTACGTTACATTTTCTCAAAGGGTTAATATGATGCCAGCCAGACTGTGTTCAGCTCAATCACTTCCGTAATCATTTCCCATGTGTCGAAGTTATTCAAGGTTTACAAAGCACTACATCTAACGACATTTGGGTGTGTTCCACTAACGTTCTAGGTGAGAAGATCCAGACTAACCTAATTCGTCATCACAAAGAAATTTACCCTGAACTCCAGGCAAAGATACGCCTTGACCCAGACAACAACATCGGCCATCGTTACGAAAAACAAGGCCAGCCGTTGGCTATACCGTAAGTATCGAAACGGTTAAGGCATACAAAGGAAAGATCGTCCAAATGCCTCTACAATCGTGTGCAGGGAAAGACAATCAGCACTCCAGGTTGATCGTGGTTTACCAGAGCCTCAATTGTTGGATAAGCAATGCTGTCTCCACGAGAGTCTCGGATATGAGGTTAATGAGTCATTGTGATGCTCTTACCACCAACTGACACCCAGGGTTCTGTTATTCCTTCACTTCTGCAAGCAACCACAGACATTGCCCAGATAAAGGCAAGATTGAAACGCTATGTGATCAAAGAAACACAGAAGAAGCGTAAAAAATACAAAACAACCGACGAAAAACTCACTGTTGACCACGTCATGGAAATGATCTACGCTGCAAAAAAAAAGTGTGTAAACTCGGCACAAAACTATTGTTACAGGGAATTAAAAGAGAAGGGCATTATAAATGGAAAGTTCAATTCAAATGCCTATCATATAATCGCTGACACCAGCGCGATGATCAGTTTTATAACCCTGCAGACAGCAGTTAATACTGGGGTCTACCTTTAATACGAATGATGACCAAATCGACGAATATTAGTACGTGTCAAAATACGAAAATTATTTGGAGCTGGATAACACACGAAAAATATTCTGATAGTGACAAATATTGATCCTAATGAGTCACATGTCACAGCTGTGACCTTGTGAATCCATGCATTGAGAATGCAGTATAATATAGAGCGGGTTGCCCATGTTCTAAAATTTGGTGCAAGATCGGGTAGGGCTTATGCGTCTACCACGGATCGGTTGCATGTCCACGACCAACGCCCTTTGGGTCTTCTTAGTTGATAGCAACATAGACCATCGCACCGATAGGCAAAAACGCCTCATGTATGCCGGCTTTCTGGGCTACCAAGCGGATCTTGGCCATATCGATTGCTTTCGCTTGTGGGAGCCCAGTCGTTCACGTTGTTGTGTTATTCATATCATCCACTATAGTGGGTAGAAGTGCTACCCATTTACGGCTGTCACGGCTACAGTCTAGTTCTTGCTCGGCCTCTTCCCTGAACAGTCGTTCAGCCAGACGACGATTTAAATTTCTACAAAAGCCTGCCATGTATGATAACCTGGTTGTGTTTAGCGGACTGGAAACCTGTGCTTAGAAATAAGCTAACTTACTAACCCCTTGAATTCATGCCCGTCGTCGACCATAAACGAGCTTGGCCATACAAGGTGTCCGTTCTTGTATATGCTAATAAATGCCATGGAAGTATCGACCGCTGACTTTGATGTTAAAGGTATAGCGGCTTTGTAACGAGAAGCTACGTCTACTAGTGTCAAAACATACTTGTATGTCTTGCAGCCAAGTTTATCATGTGGGAGAAAAAAGATTGGCTTGGTGAAATTTGTTGGGCTGATTTTTACAATAGTATGGGCAAAAGGTCCGCATATTTTATCTCTCCGGGCTCTGGAGCCGACCTCTAACATTTTGGTATAAAGCATTTCAGCGAAAGTCATGTTATATTGGAAAATCACAAGTATACATACATAATATGCCTCAATCTAATTCCATGCTACGAAAACACAAGCACCACCTCGAAACTCTAGCCTGAGGTGCTAAGCACGAGCGAGACTATATAAAAATTGCCGCATCATTTCTCGATTAATTGTTACAAAACATAGCCAAGGACGTGGTTTATGGCAAGTTTAGTATGCCAGCAGCACACCGAAGCAAACCGATGGTAGAAGGGTTTATGAAGTTTGCAAAAGCATCGGCAGTCCAACCTCAAAAAATTCTTCGTCACATGAAAAATGGCCAACATGGAGATGGTTTTCTGCCCTTCCTCGCTCCGATCTTTGGTTGCAATTACTCAGCCATTATTATTGCTGCTCAAGCGAGGAATGCAAAAAATATAAGCCAATTTGGTGTAAAGTCCAAGACTTATAAGCTTCGTATTTGCAGATCATTTTCTGCTCTATCAGGACCGAAGCCCCACCATCAATTTTTTGCGTCGTTCTTGCAAAACCAAAGTGCATTGTGCCCACAAGTTCGCGTAGACAGGGCTTACAAATCATCGGTGTTATAACTGTGACTTCCGATGCCAAGCCGGTGGCAAACTTCATCAAGCCACTTCCGAAAGAATGTGCGGTGTCCTAATATAATATCATCGGCGTCTGGTGGTAGACCCAATGAAACGAGCCATTCTACTTTATATCATTTTATTGTAACATTTTCATATAAGATCCATAATGCAACCCTGTTACTATGGGGTAACTCATGTGTGTCATAGTTAAATATTAATGATATTGCGTTCGCGACTTTACCCGGATCTTGAAGCTTCTCAGCGGCGAAGACTACCAGAAATGAAGAAACGTTTTTTGTGGCCCAATTTTCTAGCTGAGTTGTTGTTGACACACATAGTCTGTAAAGTCAGTCGTAATAATACGATCCATTCCCACTTCTACAACTGACGAGATAGATCACAACAAATAATTGTGACGGATAGGCTGGTGCTTGTGTGGATGTGCCGAAAATTGACAATGATCCTCTTTGAGTGAGGCTTCAATGTGCACCTTATGATCCGTTGTTTGTTAAAACAAAGGCGTTAGTTCCAGTACCTCCCACATTATTTGCAAGTTCAATAAGATTAACGTCGGCCGCCCAAGCCTTACCGGCGACATCCAGTGTGGAAAGATACTCTCTTGTGCGACAGAGGAGGTCTTCAAACTTGTTCCGGTAAACACTGGTTCGTAGGCGATTTCAGGTACCTCACTCGAGCCAGCGGTTATATGTAGCCGAGTCAATCCATAATTTGCGAAGATATAGGGGTTATGTATTATATCTTCTTCGAATGCTGATGCGCGTACAATAGCTACAATGATGTGACTTTGTAGAGGACCGCTGTATATATCCTTCAGTTTAAACTGTGCCTTGCCCGTCTTTTGTTGCAGGTAAAAGAGAGTCCTGTCCAAACAATACAGATCCCTCTCTTTAGCCATACGCTCTATCGTGAAATTTGTGGAAGCGGTTGTTAGTTCTACTCGCTTGACAAACCAACGGGCAAATGTGATTCTAATAGCGGCTCAAACCACTGCTTCGGTGGCAATCAAGTAAACTCTGGTTTCGCTCGAGTTTAAGACAACCGAAGGGCCATGTCGTTCAGTAGCAACCGCTTCTGTCCTGCCATCTCAGGAACGGGCTGAAGGTAAGTTACTGTCGGTGAAGCATTAACAGCTGCCTCTGCCACCACGACATTCTGTCGAGGAAGAAAGCCTAAATTGATATCGCCATTAGTCTCGAAGTGTGCCGGGGTGTCTGGGTCCCATCTTTGAAGCTGACCAGCATCATTTTCGCCCCAGTTCTTGTTTGTTGAGAGTAAGGTAAGTAGCATTGCTTGATAGGGATATCTCTGCTCATTAAGGTTGGGCATGGCTCGTCCAGATCTATCTGTTAGAGTAACTTTCCTATACAGACCGTGCGCAAAAAGATTGGTCAGCACTAATTTATCACAATCTACCATACACTCTGCAGTGCACACGACCTGAAATTTTACCTCGACATAAATTTTGGAGAGATCGATAAAGTCTCGCTCGGCTCCTGCTTCAAAACGAAGCTTGTTTGTGTGATCTAGGTCACCTTTAGCTTCTATGAGGTCGTATTAAGTGGTAATCACATCATTCTGTGTTGGGGCTACCACCACAAATCTGTGATCTCGTGGAATTGATTGTAAAGATTGCTTTTTTCATGAACTGCTTCCATTTCAGTATTATATAATGTAAAAAAAAAAAACGCGTGTCTAACAGAAGTGTATGCTTACATACTCACATGATAGGGCGCGCAGCTGTACGTCCTGCGCATCCAAGATTCATGATATTTTCTTTGGTGGCTACTGTTTGAGCCGCAGCCCTCAATCTATCTTTTAGGAGACCTTGCGTGTTAAGAGCCATGAGACGGCTTTGTTGCACCATTGGCAGAGCAGCCTTGCCAACGCATTTCATTACAGGGGTTGCTATGCGCTTGAGTCCTCCCCAAAGATTTCCAAAAAACCTTGTGCCTCCTTGTACGTAATGAGGCCATGCTCCACCTTCTTGGAAAAAGCAATGAAGAGAATGGCTGCTTTTCGCATCACTATTAAGCTTTACTTGGACTGTCATTTTGTTGAGCCAGTTCCAATTCTAATAGATAAGTATTATTGGCTGAAGTCTACACTTTTACCATGCTTATCTCTAATATCAACTTCATTAATTTGAATGAGCTTATGTTCACTAGCTCTCCAATCGATTAGGTCTGACATCGCCCATTGGAATGGTTCGCAAGAGCGGGACTTTGAAACTGCCTACTTTCGTATTATTGATAACGCCGACATAGACGAGAAGGCTGTTTACGGCTCCAGTGATTCCCAAAAGGTTGGGACTTCCAGCAAAGCGTTTTGTTTCTGCTGGGAAACCCAGAAGCACAAGTAAAGTTCCTGAAAGAGCATTATTGCCAGTTATTGCGATATATGGTTTCATCGTAGCCATATTCACCAAGACCGTGAGGCCTGTGTTTTTTAAGAGCTTATTAAGTGATTCTAGTGTGGAAGTAGAGCTGCAGTTCCCAGTGGTTAGCCGTAGTTCTTTTGTTGGAAGAACCAGTAGGTTATACTTCTCTGTAACATTATACTACGTGTATGGTATTTTAGCACTGATTAGGAAAACTTCCCAATCTCCCGGAAACGAGAGAGTCTCAGCTATTTTGACTAAGTAATTTCCTGAGCCGTACAATCCTGGCAAAACTGAGCGATCTTTAATAGGGAGTGTAATGAAATTCCGTGCCATTATTAGGTGTATACTAGTAGGATCTAAGTCTCTAAGATAAACGATTTGTCTTCCGCTTTTTTCAATTTTCCGCATAGGGCTCTAAGCTGTCTTGCTTGGGTTAAAAAATCCCATTCTTCGTCGTGACTTCTTTGCGCAGCGTGGTCCATGGCTTGGTTTAATAACAAAACACCACTTCCCTGTTGCTGTGTTTCGTCGTCACCTGCCCTCTAAAACCCTGTGAACCCTTAACGAAATAGCGACGAGCTGTCACAAGGTTATCCTCTTGGATTGGGTAGCCATCGATTTCAGTTTCACCACACTCGTTAGATCCTACATCGCTGCCTTACAATTTAAAGCATATATCGGCTAACCTTTCCATTTCACGTGTGGAGTGTGAGGAACCTAACACTTGCTGTACTATATTGTAACCTTCAGATCTATTGGTTAATGCTTGTTTTTCCTGAAATTTTGGCATCTTGCTTTTAAGTTTGAGCAACTGAAGTGGCTGTTCTCAGTCATCCTGGGAAAATTCTTGGTGAAGTATTATTTTGTCTTGCTTTCGCTTGAGATCGTTTATATTTGGTTGAGTTGAATGCGCTTGCGTGTGTGGTTTGGCAATCTTGTTTACCGCTGTTTGCAACAAAACTGCGAGATGATTGGCCGTGAGAACACGTGACTTTTTCAATGTATCATATGAACCCAATATGTTAACTTATATGTAACTACATATAAACGTAAATTTCAAATGGAATTTCATGTAACTAGATATTTGCCTACCGACGCACCCTGCAAGGGTTCTTATATGTGGGCCAACAATGTGTGGTAATAAAACGTTCATACAGAACCTAATACTCAACTCATAGTCGTAGTATGAACCGCTATGACTTTATGCTAACCGGACGGACCAACCAGCAAAATGCAATATCGTAACCGTTTTGAAAACCTGAGGTCTCCCGGTTACGACCTACACTGGTATTTCGAATAGCCAATCGAGTTTAACACAAAAAAGAAGTAAAATTCTCATTATTATCTCATAGAAGATGCTGAGTAGTCGAAGTATTTCGGCCACCTGATCAGAGATGGCTGTCACAACGACAACAGTACATTCATCCTCGTATCTTATTGATGTTGTGGAAGTGGAGATACACGGCGCCAGCGTTTTCAAATGGACTACATGTGTCTATCGGTTTCCATATCACAAAAAAACAGTCCAAAACTTTGGTTGTCAAAGTACACCCCGTGCCATATATCGCTTTATGGAGGTTTATAACAATGCAACAGAGGGAACAATATAGACCCCTAACAATTGATCTATCTCACGCGCATTATATAGATCATTGATTGCGATTTAGAGGCGGAGAGTATGATATCATATATCTAAACGCAGCGGAGACCATAAGAACTGGTGAAAATATTTGGACATGATATTAATCCCGATGGAACTACAAACAAATGGGCCCAATTGGGCCTAAAGAGGACCTGGGACCTTCTGGTCCTCAAGGAGAGCCTGTTGAGTAAAGATCTGGAGAAAAAAAAACTAGTCCACCCGACGGAGGGATCAAAATAAGGATGGCTTATATCTCACTCCATTGATGCTCTTATGGGACGGCTCAGCAAGTGGCTACGACAATGCAATATTGAAGGACACTCTGGAGAAATACAGTGTCCTGTATATTACCACAACATATGCTTGGAATAGGTTTGCTAAGATCGTCCCTGCAACACTCCCAAATGAGGATCATTGGAGAATAAAAATCGAAGGCAAGATGGCTCTGAGTTTTTAGACGAGAGATTCCAAAAAACCTCATCAATATGTATCAATGGACAAGAGTGGGAATTACGTAATATTTTTGGGACCGAATAACCATATTGAAGAAATGATTTTTATAACATCGGCATAGATAAAGTTGATAAATACTCTCCCCTGAACGAACATAGTTTAAAACTTTTTTAAAATGAAAAACAACAAAAGTCTCGGAGTTGTGGTTATGTAAATTTACTTATGCCCAATTATTAATCTACGTGAAGCTGTACTTATGTAGATTTTCTTATGCCTAATTCTTAATTAAGTTGATGTTACCTAGATTTGCTTTGACCTAATTAATATTCGACGTGAAATTAATATGCCCAGAGGTCCATAAAATCTTTCAACCAGAATTATAAAAGTCACTAACCCTGCTAGGCGCCACGAGTGGCTACGCTTTTTTATAGCCGAGTCTGAAATCTCCTAGTCTCCCCAGGGCTTTCTCATGAAATTATGCTGACTTGTAATAGTTTATGGACTCATTATTTATTATCAAGCCCTCTAAATTGACAAAAAAATGATTACAAAAGTAGCTTTGATATTAGTCTACGCATTGTTGCAGCTTTTCGTGAATTCGGTCAAGGTTTGCAGTCAATTGAAATCTTCTGTCGCCTAATGAATGTTCTAACGCCGATAACAAATCTTGCATATAGTGAAATAATTAATGAGCTGCATCCATTATATCTTCAAGTTGTTAAAAATTCAATGTCAGATGCTGCAGTTCGTATAAATGATGATACTACCAATATAGTGACATCTCTTGATGGTTCATGGCAAAGACTCTTGTCTTTCTTGTCATGTATGGTGTCGTAACCTGCCTTGAACGTGCAAAACGATAACTGTATTGATGTTGAAGTTTAAGTCAAGGATTGTAAGTCATGTGTTTTTTGGGAGAAACGTAAGAATACTCCACTTTACACCATTTGGAAAGAATCACAAACGTGTAGCATAGACCATGTGGGGTCAGCGTCATCATTGGAAGCAACAGGGTTTGTATCGATATTCAAACGGTCAGTTGAAAAACATAAATTGTATTACACAACATTTACCGGTGACGGTGATTCTTCTGCATTTTCAACTGTGGTTGAAGACCCCTACGCTGGCCAAAGGTGAATGCAACGTACATTTCCAGAAACGAGTTGGTGCTAACTTACGAAAAATTAGAAAGGAGTTACCAAAAAAAAATCGCTGAAAGGTAATATTTGGAACAGGAAAATTAACTGATGCGTCCATAAATTACATTCATTTATTTATTTAACGTTGGTAACGCTTACATAATTGTATATGAATATAATTATATATTAATAAAAACTAACATAGACCAACAAATTTTTTTTTCATATATAAATTTTAAAATAATTAACAATAAAACAAAAACACACAAAGAACTAATTAACAGCATATTGGACATGTACACGATTTGCAGATCCATGTCTTTAGCTGATTTAAAATAAGGCAAAGATTTACAGCTTTTGTAGCGTAGTGGGAAACTATTCCAAAGAAAATACGCTTTAAAAATAAGTGAGTTAGTGCCGTAACTAGATGTTCTTGCAGGTGGGAGATTCAAAATTAAAGAATTTCTGAGAATGTATGGTACATACACAACTGTTATGGAATTGCTATCAGGCAAAAGAATGTTGCCATTTTTCGAACATAACGCTTGCTGAAGCACGACATAAATGGTGTCCGCAAACTGAAAATTCCTGGTGTACACACTGGAATGTCACTAAAAAACTTAAAGTTAAATTGAATTTACCACCTAAGATAAAGGATGAGCCAGAAATCAAGCAATCATTTGACCGGTTACGAGACGAGTCATTTTTTACATGAGAAAACTCAAATTATATTCTATGGAATCTTGGAAAAAAAATTATGGAAGTCGGTGTTTCCAGTGCTGTTTTAGAATATCAATTTAAAGTTACCCGTAAAACGCGATGAAAAGAAAAGGACTTGTTTGTCAAGTGCTGTAGCTGTAAATATGAACATGAGTTTTATACATCAAAAAAATGTAATAGAGGATTTGATATAAATAATAGAACAGTTTATACAATGCGTGCACTTGGTCATGGACACTCTGGGATTAAAAAGTTTACCACGTTGATGGATATGCCAAAACCAATGACACAAAATAATTATGACAAACTTGCTTTTGAAAATAGCTGTTGTTACACAAAAAGTTGCTGAAGAAACTATGTCTGATGCAATAATAGATTTACGAGAACATGACGATGATCATGACATGTTGAGACTGGTGTGTCATATGATGATATTTGACAGCAAAGCGGCTTTTCATCGTTAAATGGTGTCTTTGCTGCAATATCGATGGATACTGAGAAAGTTTTGGATGTGGAACCAATGAGCAGGTCATGCAAACGCTGCTTTCTAAAAAAAAATCTCATAAAAACAGACCCTGCAGCATCTGCACATTGGAGGAACTCGCACGTATGTTAATACAGTTATCAGGGATATGCGGCCGGAATGAAGACCGTGTGTTTTCAAGAACCGTTGACAAATATAAATTGCAATATGTAAATTTCTTAGGAAATGGAGACAGTAAAAGTTTCAGTAATGTCAAACACACTCATCCTGGCATTGAAGTTAAAATATTGGAGTGTGGGGCATTATCAAAGTGTTGGAACAAGACTTGAGGAAAAAAGTCTCGATGAACGTGGTCGGCTTACAGACACAGTAATTGATCGTCTGCAAAACTTTTTTGGTGTTGCCATTAGATAAAATGCTGGCAACTTAGCAGGTATGACAGCTAGTGTGTTAGCAAATTGTTTCATCTAAAACAAAGAACTTGCATTTTCTAGTCCCACTGGCAGTGATAGTTGGTCCAAGTTCAACATCGATAAAGCACATAACAGCCAGGTCTTCCTATTAACATTGTTTTTAAAGTTAGACCCATTTTGAGGAACAGAGCAGGGATTCAGAGCATAAGAGTCGTTCAATGGTAAGATTTGGGACCGACTAGCGAAGAAAACGTCATTTTCACTTGAAGTTTGGTGTGTATGATGCTGTAACTAACTTTAATATTGGAATGTAAGCCAGTATTAATATTTGAGAAATTAAATGTTATTAGGTGCTTTTATGCTTAGAGGTTGTAATGTGCTAATGATAAACGTATAAATTTATCAAATATAGAATGAACAAAATTAAGACGACAGCTACTTCGGGCGAATTTAAAACGACGAAGTTGTGGAAAAAGTGGGTAAAACATACGAAGTAGGAGGATTTTAGTTGATCTATTTTACATTTAAAGTAGTTTTTATGCAAAATTTCTCATGTTTACCAAGAAAATTAGATTTTTGCTTTTTTCTGAGTTTGAAGTTTTTGTGACGCCGGCCAACATAGTTCACAAACCGTACGATTCATTTTTGAAATTTTCAGGGCACACCTAAATTATTATTTAGTGTTAAGTTGACCAGAATTTTTTTTGCTATGCATTTTTAGACCACGTGCTTTTGAAAATTGACCTCCGCATACTACTTAAAAATTTCTTTTAAAAATCTGGTCAATTTAAAACACTCTACTTCCCTTTATAAACACCACATAAAATTTTTTTATTATATGCTAAAGTGTATGGAGACAATAAATTCAGACGTTTTTTCAGGGGGCTTTATTTGTTTCGCTAGTTCGTAGATCAAATCTTTAAAGCTCCTTCTTTTAAAGTTTTAAAACTGTGAAAACATCAATTCTCAACCTTTTATCTCGTGGTTGCATAACTTAGAAAGCAAAATAAAACAATCAAGAAGTATCATAATCAGTGTGCGTGTGCCACTGCTACAATGAAAATTTAATTTTAAAATGATCTGTCACGAACCAGTGGTCCATAAAATCCTTAACAGTATCAAAAGTATAAAAAAAAAAAGAGAAAAAAATCAGATTATGTGGATTGGGGATTTTCATAATTAATCTTTTTCTGGTGCATCTTTAACTTTTGCAGCACCACGTACACGACCAGTACGGCGAGCAGCAATAAGACCGACTTTACGGCCAGCAGATGTATCGCGGCGTACGGTAGATGGGAAACCAATATGTTGATGATTACCACCACCATGAGGATGCTCAACAGTCTAAAGAGGAATTAAATATATGATCATTAAAATTCCAAATAATTATAGCAAAACTACTTTTAAAAGCTTCATTCACATACACATACCTTTAATAAAGCCATGGGTCACGTCTAAAATCGATTTAAAACTTGCAAGAAAACTTAATTAGCTATGGTTTTGTTTTTTTTGAAAACATCTTTTGGTCCAGTATTGAAAAACAATATCCACTCTTTAAATAAGCAACCGCTCTGGGATCTCTAAAAAATAAGCAACTTCAGGGCTGGGGTTACTTAAGTTAAAAAACTCAAAAAGCTTTTAAACTATCTCGATCTTTTAATTAAATACTCTATTTGTTCCCAGAAGGCTAGTTGTGCTGAACACACAATGTATTTCCGTGAAATTACATAATTTTTCTTCGAAATTCTTCGAACAAAAGAAATATTATGTTCCATAAAGTTTCCTTAGTAAAGCTGAACTTAGCATTACATTTCAAGTCATAAAAATTAAATTACATACTTTTGTAAGAAGGATACAGTGACAAAAATGAAAAAGGAAACATCTTTATTCAAGTTTGGCTTCACAAAACAAGTCCAACACAGAGAACAAACTGTAAATGCTGTAGGTGATTTTGTACCTGATAGTAATGGTGTATAAAGATGTGCTTTATTAGAAAATATATTTAAAACAAAAAACAAGGCATTGCATCACATGCCACGTGGAATCATGTCGCTAACAGAATAAAATTGGAAACAGCACTCAAAATCCAGCATATGCAAGAAAAAAAAGGAGTCTTTTGTTGTCAGTTGAAAACAAAAACTCAAAAATTAAAACTGATCTGGCCAATTTGCTTGAAGAACATTTCCCCAATTGATTTAGCATTTAAAAGTAATGTTGACAAACCCTTAGTTACCAGATAGGTTCAGAACAGACATGAAATAATAGATGGCACAATAAATCAAAAGCGAATACCCTCCAAGAAAAACACTGGTCAAAGAAACACGATGCTATCTAAGAAAACTTTATCCAAAAAAAACTTTTTGGGAGCAACAGGATTGGTTAGAACATGATGAAAACCTAGAAATTTGGATGAGAAACTCTGCTAAGACTATGAATGCCAAAGAAAAAATTTTTAATTACACAATGGATTGAGTCAGCGTCAGTCAAAATAAATACCCATGAGTATCCAAACATGTTATACAGACGTTTTAAACACATTGGCTGTCTTAAAACAGCTGATGGATCAGACAACCACAAAATAACTCCTGAGGGTCTAGATGGTTACATTGTAACACCACCTTTTCTAACTTCATCTTTAGAAGACCCAATATTACCACCGACACCTGAATCTGAGGCAATACCAAATGAGGAAGTTATTGATGATGATGACAATGAAGGTGAATTGGTCCATGAGGAGAATGATGATGAAATCAATGTGTTCTTGATTTTAAACACCAACTAGTAGCTTAAAAAATCATGTATTTTACACAAAATTGGAAATATAATAGCAGTACAATCGAAAGTTAAAAATAAGTTATAAATATGAATTAATTATATAACGGGCCTTGCCATGAATCACGAGCAATCGCTCGCGCTCGCGTAGAGCTCAGGTGAATTAACTTTACCTGAGTGTTTAATAGCTCGTGTGAACTTATTGC
>JAUZNK010011104.1:0-23706 GCA_035046665.1 Euphysa ruthae
CCGTCATCTTCTTTTACTCCAACAATACGTAGGTTGTTTCTACGACTCCTGTCTTCTTGCTCAATTAGTTTATTTTTGATATTTTCAATTTTTGGAATATCACGTTGATTTTCTTTGATTGATTTTATTTCGGATTTTGTGCTCCAGTTTCTTTTCGAATACCTCATCCATAAAATTAACACTTTTTTTTAGTTCAAAAACTTCTTCTTTGATTCCGTCGATACGCTTATTTACTTCACTAACGGCTTCCTTGAAAAAGGATAAAATTATCTCTCTTTGAATTTTAAGCATGTTATGTACGATATCCATCGTAACGCACGTGTCAGAGAAATCTGCACTGATACTGTCTTCGTTGTTGTTGTTGTTGTTGTTTTTGCGTGGCATCTTACTTTAGATCAGATTTAAACTAGCTATATTGATATATTTCAGATTAAAAATTAGCTATACTAATATATTTATTAATGTAGCTATATAAATTTCTTAATTTATTCCTGCTGCTGCCACTATGAACGCTTCTCAAAAAACGGCTTGTATTCTTATGAATGGTATTGTATTCTTATGAATGGTATTAACCAATGAAATTAAATGTTTCGTTCTAAACCAGAAAAAAATTCACGATCTTGGCTCTTAGAAACTAACCAATCGGAATAAACATCGAATACAAACTGAAATATAAAGTCTATTTCATTCGTTTTTTTCTAATCTTTAAACAAATGTTACTTACTTGGTAAGTTATTTGGTAAGTTTATAGTCGATGAAATTGAAAAGGTGTTAAGCAAAATAGCAGTGTTGGCAAGAGCTACTTGAACAAGTAAGAAATCATAAAGCATTGGTGAGAAAATAACAGGAAAATGTAAAATACTTAAACTCACCTCATTTTTAGACAATATGAATCCTGATAATCGACATTGAAGGCATTTAAATAAACAATGGCTATATTTTTAGGAGAGTATAATTATAAAGCTAGAAAACTTGTGTTACATATACGAGCTACTTCATATATTAGTTATAAACATCTACAATCATAGATAAGAAAAAAAATACTTAATTACTTAGCAAAAACTGCACAATATATTATAGCGCTCAAAAGATTTTCAAAAAATAAAAAACATCTGTATTTAAAGGAGTTCAAGGAAAATTTCATAGCACCAAGCTCATGCTAAGTCTATTGGTATGTAAGAGTATAATTAATTCTTGCTAGATTAATGGAAATATCCCTTTAGAGCATTATTGCGATGACAGTTATACATGAAATTTTCACATGTTTAATTGTTCTGTGTGAATAGTGCTTGGTCGGTATAATAAATCTCAAAGAAATTATTGAGATATTAAACATTTAATTTTATTAATACTGTTGTATAGCTTGATTTACTTAGTAATCTTCACCACTCTTTTTGTAGTAACACATAAGCTAATAATTTGATATTACATATATATCTTGAATTTATGTTTTTGTTTGATTTAACACACGACATACATCTGTTTTAAATCAATGCTAATAGATAGGATTACAAAATAGAAATATAACCCTATTATAAGTAAAATATTCACAACTGCAGCTTTGTTTTGGACTATATTTATCTCTAGTAAACGAAAAATTAAATATATCTCAACAAAAAAAAATTTTTTTCTCAAAGAGCACACATTGATCTATAATTCAAAACGGCGAAAAATTTAAGCAACAGACGCAAACTAAATTTAGTGAATTTTGAAAAGAAAAACTTTTAGTAAGATCTAATATTGAGCAGTTTGTCATATTTCATATAAATCATGTTACTGTGGAGCGTGCATTAGTATGTGAGAGAGAAAATCTTATGTTTAACGTGGGGAACCAACAAATTGACAAGGAAATATTTCCATAAGGGCCCACGTTGGGGTCTTGGAGTACTTAGAACGCCCACTTGCGCCTACGAAATTCGCTCAACCAAACAACCCGCGACCAATCATTCTGCCAACTCCGCAGTAGAGTTGACGTTGGATCGCCCGATACCCAATGGCTTTTTTGTACCAGAAGCGACGAATATGCCTTTAACCAACTTTCATTACAACTTTGTAAAGATAAGCTATCCAGATTTGAATTCATGTGTTCGTTTTACAAACACTGATAGCCTTTAATACAAACAGTGAATATATGAAAATATGAATAAAAATAGCGATGGTTCGATGATTATCTTATAAATCATAAATGTGACAGGGTCTAGAATAACAAATTAATTTGAAAATTAAATGATGAACTGAAGAAATTTTCAGTAAAAGTGTTCGCAGAATTAAAGGAAAAAATGTGTAGTTTAAAAAAAGCATGACAAACATTAAGTTAAAATTTTGAAAAAGTAAAACAAGTCTCAAAAAGATTGCAAACATTTTTTACATCTAAATAAAACTTTTGAAGAATACGTGACGTCATTTCAAAGCGAAAAATATTCCAATTCGCGGTGTTAGAATGAACGTGGAAGCCTCTCAACGCAGAGAAAAATGTATGATTATTAGTCATTTATTCAATGTCAATCAGTGTTCAAAAATGAAGCGAAAAGAAAAAATAAATTCAGAATTTTATTGAATTGGTTTCGAATGTTTCAAGTCATTAATATTCGAATGCCCAAAGTCAGTATTAACGCATTCTCCATTACAAATCTTCTTGTTAACTTTTTAAACAAAATAACAAAAGCACAACTAAGCTTGATTCAAAGCTACGATCTATAATAATAAACTATCAGGGAAGGGACAAAAATGTCATTAAGGGAGTTTTTTACTTCAATCAATCAATAATCATTTATAATTTATTTTCCAAAACAATCCTACACCACAAAATGTTATATTTATAATTATACAATTATTTTATAAAAAATTATTAATATTACAAGAATTGATTTTTAAAAAAGACGGATTGAATTGGATGGAGCCATTCATACATAAAAACTGGCCAAAGGAGTGACACTGTTTGATAGTTCTTCACAAAATCCTATAAAGTTCATGCGTAAAGTGTTAATAAAAATAACCAAAAAAAAAAAAGAAAAAAAAAAAGAAAAAAAAAAATAGTCTGAAAAACTAAAAATAAAATTCAAAATTAAAGTGAGTCTTTAATAACAATCTTTTTGGATTGATACCGATTTAAATCGAGAAAGGGGGGAATTGGGGTTAAAATTCATATATTTTCAAATTCGTTTACAAAAGAAACAAGTCACTTATTCCAATCACAGATGCATTGATAAATGATAGAATACTTAAGATGCTTTTGTGATTTATTCGAGTTTCAGTAAAGAAATTGAAGATGGAAGATTTTTGTTGATAGAATCAAGCAAGAAAAGAAGATTTTTACCATACATGAAAATAAGGGAATTTTTAGATCTTTAAATGATTCCGAGGTATCAGATCTAAAGGGTTGAAAGTTTATGATGCAAATAGATTGTCGTTGAATTGAAGGTATTTTTTTGGTATGGTAATCTCCTGTTTAACACCAGATTCTAAAGCAGTAATTCAAGTGAGGAGAGAAAACAGAAAAGAAGTTATTTTTAACAATCACGTGCATATTATTTTAGAATTTTATTGAACTAACAAATTAACACAAAAACTCATTTGACGCATGTTGTAAAAGTGATTTTCTTGACCAAAATCCCAAAAAGTATAACAAACCTAAATGAGTTTGGACTTGTCATTTTCATCTTTAGATCCAGTATAGAAGTTCTAAGTCTATAAGTCTATTAACCAAAAGATAAACCATAAGTTGAATATACCAAGGACTGTATTCATATTTTTAACTGCTTGTGGTATTTTATTTATTTATTTAATCAATATGGTGTCCTAATGGCATATATAAGTATCATAATATTTTGCACATAATTATAGGTTTATCAACAAAGTAACTAATTTTACATAGCATACTGTTAGATCTATTTAACTTTTTTTGGAGTCCATCTATGTGAAATTTCCATGAAAGATCATAATCTAATAAAACACAAAACACTTAACAAATTTAGAAGAATATAGCTTTTCGCCATTGATTTTGATCTTAATTTCATCATTTATTGGATTATAAGGTGCTGAGAAAACAATGAATTCTGTTTTGTCTACATTAAGTTGTCATTAAGCTAGTCAACTATATTATTTAGATCAAAATTTACATTTTTTCAAGTGGATTGTAATGAATTATTAATTTGCAGAAAATTTATGTCATCAGCAAAACATTCCTGACGAGATGATGAGAAATGCAAATCAAAATCCTTCAAAATTTAAATTGATATTACGACTGATAATTCTAGAGGAGGTTCCATTGAAAAGAGAAGCATTATATTAACATTGTGTGATTCACGCGCTGGCAAAATTCTACCGTTCTTAATGATTTACAAAGGAAAGACACAAAGAACGCTACCAACCGTGTATTTCCACGAAGGTTTTGTTTCCATACAACAGAAAATCTGAAAGAAGCAAAAACGCTTTTAAATGATAAATAATTCTTTTTATAAAGAATGCTTTCAAAGCAAAATCTACTGCCGACGTACCTAATGTTTTTTAAGGCAAGTAATTGAATCTGTAGTGGTACCAAAGAGCATGGCATATCTATTGCAATCATTGGATCTATCTACAAGCGGTAGTTTAAAATAAATCGAGAAAAGAACTCTCAGCAAATGCTTCAGCTTTTCAATAATGGAAGCACTTAAAAACGAATTACAAACAAAATCAACTTGGGGCTATCGGTCTTAAAGCTTCTTTACGCCAATCTCGTGAAAGCTGCGTACCATTTTTCGAATCTTCAAAAGCCGAAGAGGTTATAATGGATAGATTAAATGCTGCAGCAATTACGGAATCACTACGTCAAACCCGTAAACAACAATGAAGAGTGTGTAAAGTTAAACCCGTTTTAATAAAGATAAGGTAAAATGATGTTGTTGATAATGGCCGAGTTAATTCCTGGCTAGCTAAAAGCATTTTCACTTACATTTATTTATTAAGGTAAGTGGAGCTTTTATTCAAGGTGGTTGTTTTTGAATATTTAAGCGGAACTTTTATTTAAGCTTCTTTTCAGACTGACCATTTTGAATAATTTAATTGGTGAGTAAAATTACAGTAGCCCTTTTGAATGATTAGCTGCCTACTCATGGCAAGTAGCATTAAACGTAAGTTTAAAATCGTGCTTAAGAAATAAGAAAAAGTGTGTCAGAAAAAAAGCAACGAAAACAAAAAACACCCTCTCAAGATTTTTCTTAAATCGTCAATATTGCTAAAAAAATAATTTCATTTTATTTTATTCAATTTTTTGTTTACAGTATATATGTGAGTACACATAATTACACATAACCTCTTATTAATTTTTTGCTTCTTGCAACAAGTAATATAATTAATGTATTCAAATGTTGCTGAAAACCCTAAAAAATAAAAAAACAAACAAAAATAATAAGAAAAAATTTCAAATGAACTTCGGCAATGATCTCATAACAAAAATTGTGTTATCTCCCTTGGAATTCTTGTTATTCAAAACGTTAGCAAAGATTGCTTATTGTTTTCTCTTCTCATTGATGAATTCAATAAGTAATAATTCATTGAGTTGTGAAAGAATTGACGTTATATTAATAATTAGAATGAAAAAGTATAATAAAATATGCTTAGCATCAGCACTTTTTGATAAACGAAAGCCCGCCTCCATATGAGCAGCCCTTTCGGCTGGGACAAACTCGATAATAAAAGTTGTTTAGATAAATATAGCTCAAAATACAATTGCAGATTTTAATTACAGTTTGTCTCAGTAATGCTTTCGTTATCTTGTTTTAATCCTTAGATTAGATACTTTGAAAGAAAAATATCAAAATGTTGTAATAATCGGTTTTAAACCTAAAATTGAAATCATCGATATGAAAGACGTTTATATTAGAATTTTATCGAAAAGCAGCAGAAGAGAAAATGAACAAAAAAATATATATAATTACTAACGTTTGATTTACTTTTTTATAGACACCTGCTAAGCACTATAATAAGTGATAAGCCAAAAAATAGGTTTGCAATTTTTGATGACATTTTTATTGTCGTTTTTTTTTTTTTTTGCACAGATACAATATTTCATTTTTACCAGGAGGTAGTAATAGTCCTGTCAGAGTAATGTTTAGTTTCAGACTTAATCTATTGAGGTATCTATCATTTTATGTTGTGATGAGGTTAGAGCTTAGTTTCGAGATTTCATCATACTCATTCTCAGCTTGAATAAGTCTCCCATTATTCAGAAATATTGTACATGAACAGTTTTTGTTTATTGATTTAGTTTTCATATCAAAATTAATCCAAGGATGATCTTTATAATTTCCATTTGTAAAAATTAGCAGTAAAAAGATCAAACTGATCATTGATACCTTCATGGGCAAAGGAATCATTCAATTTAAATGCAATTTAACTGTTTATAACATTGTTTTTTTGTGTTGTAAAGATAAACTCAAGAAGACTTATTTGCTCAGAAGCTGGTAGGCTCTAGGATAATCTGACTATAGCCTGGGCTAGTAGTTAGCGAGTGAAGCTATAGTCCACAAACATTGTTCGAATCCTCTAACCCCATCCATTGTAAAATCACGGACAAAATGGCTGCAAAATGGAATTTCAGAAGTTATATTATTGAGAAAAGCTACGATGTTGGTGCTGAAAAGGTCAAATTGTTCTGGTGATTGGCTTGAAGTTCTGTAGAGGCTGGTGAAGAACGTTTTTTGTCCTTTTAGTTTTATTTCGCACATAACTGAGATATCAGTTCTATGAATTAAGGTCAAGTGTATACAGTCTCCACCATATACAGTGCCATCATTTCTATCAGTTCTAATTAGATTATAACCATCAAGTGTTAAGCAGGGATTGTCATTTGGTATAGAAGATTTTAACAATGTTTTTGAGATAAATATACTATCATGATTGTGGATAGACTTATAAGGAACTTATATGGAAAAAGTTTTTTTTAGCTTCACCACAGGATAAGATTAGATACTCCAAAATGGGATTGAAAATTAAAACAAGAGTTGTTAGTCAAAGTAAATTGACGTAATTACAGATTTGCCTAAATGCATGAGAGTCGATTTAAAGAAAATGAGGGTGAAGTTAATTTAAATACATTTAAGGTCATAGAAAACAAATTTAGATACTATGTTTTGGCTATCCGAGAAGCTTTGTAAAAAAAAAAGTTCTGCTGTCACATTACTCATCGCAGCAAGATACTTTTTTCGACCTAATTTAAAAAATTCTCTTATTTTCTGTGCAATAATTTGTGAAGGTTCGATTAATTAGACCTCGATCCCAAAAAACTTGAAAGTTATTTCTTTTATTGTGGTTGATCAACTGTGATTTCTTTTAACAAAATGACAAGAAGATAGCACAGAAACACATATGGCGTGGTGCTGCTTTAGTAGTGTTTTGATATAATATGATGTTTCATTTTCTGATTTTACATAGAAGAGACTGTTTTCTCTATGACAACCAAAAACTTATAAACTCTTTAAATCTAAAAATTAGTAGAGTCTTGATATAAAATTCTAAAACCCATATTTTGCACATTTCATCGCATTTTTCTTAACAAGAAAACATGGAATTTATAAAAAATAATCAAAAAGCGGGATATTTATTGCGAAAACAGCTGGCAGTAACGCGAAAAATTCTCTACGGTAAGAAACTTTTTTTTGCTGACTCCACAGAATATTCGCGCCGAAATTCTTGTCAAAATTTGTGCCTAAAAGCGTACCTATTTATTCATATTTTGTCTCGCCTCCCCATTTCTTTATTAATAATAGAACTGTAGAGAATAATTCAATCGAGACTATAGAGAATACCTTCCTGTTGTTAGTACCAAAATCAAAACCAGATCAAAACTAATTTCGATACTGTCTACAGACTATTTTGTTTAAAGTTAAACAAAGGAATCATAAAAATTCTATTTGAATATTCTTAAACATCTATTGTGTCAATATTTAATGTCGTCGTGTCTTTAAACAAAAACGGGAGTTTTATGAACAGTAAGCTAAATTAAAACGTTGAATTATGTCATTCACTGTAAATTGAAATATAATTTTAATTAAAAACAATATTTTTTATTTCAGTATATGTATACGATACACTATAAATTTTTTTTGTATGATTTATTCTCCCAATAGATCAAAACCAAAGCAAAATTATTCAATACTGTCGACAGAGAATTTATTTCTATTTACAGCTTTTTATTGTATATTAATCACTGGTAGCGTAAAAAAATTTGTTGTTTGTTGAATTCTGTTGCAGTTTTCTTCTATCAACAATTACCATATACCATTTTTAACTTTGGCTTGCCAACAAGCTTGCGATGCTTTTGCAGACCTTTAACTGATTACATTTGTTTACATTATCTTAAATAGTCTAAGTTTTACCGAAACAACCTTTTTTCGTACTGCAAACATAAATGTTTCCAGCAAAAACCGTAATAAGGACAGGTATGCAAACTTCAAAAGGATAATTCAAATATTCACTTAAGATATTTCTCAAAGAAATGTAAAAGAAAAAAAAAATTATTTCTCTTTTCGGTAGTATAATTGCTAAGGAGAAAAAATTTCTCATAAGTTAATATGAGAAAAAATCCTACACAACATTTTAAATGCCTCTCAAATGAAAATAAAAAATTTTTTTATTTTCATTTAAAAGGCAAAAATAATAAGCCATATCACCACTAGAGCAGACTAGTGTAGTGAAAGAAAGGGCAGAACACTCTCTTTTAATTGTAACACCATACACCATCGCATCTATCCATTCCACTTCTAAAAACAACATACGCACAACTTGGTAACAGACATTTTATTTAGTTTGGAGTTTATTTCAAGTTTAGCCCAATTTTATAGTGGGTGGCTGGAACTACTCCCCAAAAAAATTCTAATTTTTGAGTTTTACTTTCTTTCTTTTATTATTTTGATAAATCTCTTAAAAACCATATTTATAGAACGGAATTATAGTACGTTTTACAACCTGCTATACGCTGTATTGTTCAATAGAGATTAGTATAAGCAGGCTTCAATAGTAGCTACTGTAAATCATTTCATTATGAAGACGTTATTATTTAGGCATATTGTTCAGACATTAATAACTTCATGTTACAGTATTTTTATGGAAATTTATAATAATAGGGTACGCTTCTATCGACGTGATTAAAATTGACAGTCAAAACATAATATAAAATAATCACTTTATATCATCTAGACGAAAACTCCAACTTTATCTCCATAAACCAAGATTCGATGTCAGATTCGCCGTTTCACCCAATCACTCCATCCTCGACACCTTTACCAGAAATTGATGCAAAGAAAAAATTACCAACGGTTTTAAATAAAGATTTATTGGAGAAATTATTAGTGTTAGAAAAGAATAAGGATAGTAAAATATCAAATGAAGATTCCATTCAGAATGTCACCATACAACATGAAGAAATTACACCAGATGAAATTACACCAGATGAAATGACACCAGATATATTCAGAAACGAAAATAATATCCCTGATATACTCAGAGACGTCAATGCAAGAAAAATTATTGCCAGCAACGGCCGGAATGATGGCAATTGCGTTAAAAAATCAGATGGTGCTCAAGCAGATGTTAAAATATTACTAAATGATGACGAAATCGATGGCACTATTGAAAATACGGTTGCCTTCAATAAAGGTAGCGTGGATTCTCTATTGAATGAAGTGAACACATTTACAACCGAAAATGTTAGCGAAGATATGGAAAGAAGTTTTAGTGTTTCTGATAAAACTAAGCTCATGGAGTACACCATAACAGGAACAATATCACCAGAAAAAAAGGATGTGATTAAAAACTACGTCATAAACTCGCCAGAACATCCATTTCATGCAGACACTGATACAAAATCCAAAACTAAAAAAGAGGAGAGCGCGGACAAGACCAATCCTCTCACGATAAAAAGAAAAAAAAAAGTGAGCTTTGGTGAAACGGCAAAACCTGGTGACTTCCAGGTTTGTACATAAATTTGTGTTTGTTTCCTTTATCCTATGTTATTATTCCATATTAACTTGTAGATTTCATAAGGGGGATTTTTGAATACAATTAGCTATAATTAAAAAGATATAAAACGCATGTAATGAGTTATAAAATTTTATTGAGCGACGTTTCAGGAGTCATGCTGCTGCTATCATCAGGCACAATTAGCTATAGTGAATATACTTGGTTATGCAACAATGGGTACCCATGCCAAATTACTCCAAAAGGGTGCGAGCTTATCTATTTATCTGAAAAATTCTCTTTTAGTTAATATTAATTTTTAACCAAAAAATTTATATTTATAGCAGCTTTTTATTGAAATTTATAAATATGGTCACTAATCTACGTATAATGTTCATTCTAATTGCTATTATTCAAAAATATAATATGTTCAAATTAATACAAACATGTTGTCCTCGCCACAGCCCGATGAAGATCAACTGCCATAAGCTTAAGAAAAAATTACAAAAATTTTCTGATTTCTTACTTGTTCCACAAGTGATGTCGAGGATATAGTTTCCGATACACGTTCCACTTTCCATCGCCGTGATTTCATTAATCTCATAAGTTGCTATCTTATTTTGAAAGTAGCGAATCTTTTAAAACTTGAATATTAGCAGATATGGCATGAACAATGTATTTATTATTTTCATTGATCCATGCAAGAAACTTTTATTCTTCAATATAAAACATGGCAGCATTTACTATGGTAGTAAAAAAAATAAGTGAGTAAAATTTATTACGCCATAAACCAACATTTAAATTAAGATATTTATATAAAAAAAAAATTAAAAAATGATTATTTCAAACGCAATTTGAATTGATAATAGGGGTGGATAGCCCAATATGAATTAGGAGTGTTATTACACGTAAATAATATTATGAGATAGGGCTTATCTTAAAAATAAAACGTAAAAGTTAAATAAGAGAAGATTTTCTTGGTGAATCTAGAAAGAAAAATTATCTTATTGATCTTAAGTTGAATTTCCGTATTAAGTCGTTTGCTCTTTTGAATGGTTTATTAACCGTCACTAATCTCGATAACTTTTGTTTAATTTTTCCAAAATGATTGACCTACAATCATGGAAAAAATTATTTGCCAATAATGTCCTGCCAAAATTAGTAAATTAATTAAAGTAAAGTAAAGTAAAGAAAATTATCTCGTTTGAAACGAAATATAACGGTTATTAGTATTAAAGCGGCAACAAATGTTTTTAATGTGTTCTTGTTTAATCTTTATAACTTTTCATTTTCGAAATTATTTGTCGCCATGGTTGCTTTTTGATTCAGATCAACAACCAAGGTAGGGAATTTTTAAACAGCGTTTCGGATGAGCCTATCACCGTCTCACTAGCGTGAAACAATTTAGCGCAAATGCGTACCATCCACAGGCCAACGGATAGGTGGATAGACAAAATAGGACGATTAAGAATTCGCTTATTAAGGTTCTTGGGGACAACCCATCCAGTTGGGCGTCTACACATTTAATTTTTCTTTGTAAGCATAGTGTATTTTGAGCACAGCTTCAGTATGTTTACAATTTTGTCATCTCAGCCTTTACGGTATGCTTAGTGCAGTAAATTTCGAGAAATTATTAAAAGTTCATTCACAAAGTTTAAAATAACTTTTTAAATTGTTTCTAATCGGTAAGACTAGAACTCTTCAGTCTATCCTGATAAAGTTTAAATATAGTTTATATTGCTTGTGTTAATTGGTGACTAAGGACGAAAGTGGCGGAAATATTTACAATGTAATTGACAATTTTTTTTCGAAAAGAAAAACATGGTCTTAAAAAATAGTTTTTGCCTTTCTCCCCAGCCACATAATATGCTTACTTTATTCCTAAATTTTAAGGAATCTCAGCCTAGGTATTCTTTCAGCTACTAAAGCGATAGATCCCAATGAGCCATTTGATATGGATAAGTTTCAGTCTGTTCTAGACTCCATATCAGCCATCAAAGAGAAGATTTTCAAGAAGGTGGAGCAGAATATCAGTAAGGATCGACAAAAGAAAGACGAGACTATGTCCGTCGTCACCAATCCTCAAATATCGTTTTCGTAAAAGAAACAAGGTACTGCTGAAAAAAAAACAAACACGATGATAGAAAAGGAGAAAAATTCATCTTTAAGTGGATCATTCGTTGTAAATGCACATTGTAATCGAAAGGTTTGGCAACATTGCGGAACTTGAAAAGTGGAAAAGCATGGTAGAACAAGTATAGCAAGGTGCAACTAAACCACTGTGTTTATTGTAATGAGGTTATAATTGATCAAAGTAACTTCAGTGAAGAAGAATCTATCATCCATGAACCAAACGATGAAAAATCAGCTCATACCACTAATGACGAAAAACCTCCAGTTGAAGACATCTATATTAACAAAAATTATTTTTTAGTTTGCTCCTTGATGAGTTTGTTGAAGAAATACTCTTAGCAGCTCTTAAATAATCCTCCCATATTAATGAAACAAAACATAATGGGTACCTGCAAGAAATTTTATGCTTCCTCACATTTATGTAAACCCTGTCGATATTTTCAAAAAAATACCATTGTACAACGATTAAATCAAGGTCAGTCTTCAGAAGTTAAGAAAATGTTTTGGAGAAAATAGTGGTCTGTTATTAAGGTTGAGAGAAATCATAGAGAATGGAAAGTAAAAATCTGCGTGGGTGCTTCTTCTCAAAGCAAAGAGAAAGTCGTGGTTCGTCATTGGTCGCATATACTGGAAGGGACGTTAATGAGACATACCAGTCATCCATATTGATGACAAAAAATGCTGTTGATGCAAAAGATGAAGAATTATGGCTGCGAAAAAATCTGTACTATATGAAAATAAAAGAAAAGCAGATTATCATGAGTGATAAAACTTAGCTAAATGATAGAATCATAGATGCTGCACAACGCTTAATTTGTAAGGCTCTGGGAAATTGGAACTTATATCAGTCCGTCCTGAACACCCAGAAGTGGTGTGTTGCAAAGTACCAACCTGTTTATTCCGAGCACATTCAGTTATTACATGATAGAAAATTTCATTGGTTGATGACCTAATGCGCAGATGGCAAAATATTTATTTGCGATAACATGGGAGGCACACTCAATCGAACAACGCAGAAATCTGTCAGCGCTCTTTTTAAATACTGTACAGATAAACATGGCAAACTTGATTTAACATATCTACCAGTCTAGAGACATCAAGATGGGCATACATGTGGATTTTTAAGTGTTAGCCTAGTCGAAGCGTCCTTAATTGTCATGGAAATGAGGTAAAACTTTACTGAATGTCTTGAAATTCAAGAACTTTTACCATTTTCGAAAACCAACATGGACTTGTATTTTATGACAGTTGATAAAAAAAAACTAGAAATTACTGTTTTGATATACTCCTATTTTAACGTTAATTTAAGGTCTTAAACTAACAGTAAAGCTATGATCCTTATTTAACGTTAAATTTGAACTTCTGAGTCCTAATTTCATGGGTCTTAATTTCACGACACTATTTTAGAACATTTGTGATTTAATTAAAATATGAATTTTTTATTTCAAGCGTTCTTAATTGCCAAAATATTTTGGTCCAGATATAAATACGTATAAACTAAAATTTTGGCTTATTTCGTAAAATTGAGTTGTTCCTACGTGGTGTTAATACATTTATTTTGTGCTATTTAAAGTCTTTAATGATTTGTTTGAATTAGAACGATACATTAAAACGTACGAAGATCTAATGCACGGAATATGGTTCCCTGTTTAAAAAATTTAGCAGGGAATTTGCTTTGGCAAAAAGTTCCAAAAATATTGATTTATTGATGATTGTATTACTTTGATGCTCCTATTCTGGAATAAAGTTAGGAGTCGTCATGGCCTACTTTAAATATTTTAAGTAGGCCATGGAGTCGTCAGCATATGGTTAAAAATTGGATAATATGGAGCTTAAAATATCCCTCTCGAATAATTGTGGATTCGAGAATGCCTGGTTTAGATTAGTATTAGCAAAAAAAAAAAAAGATCCCGAAAATAAAAAGAGAGGAGGGGAAGAAGCTAGCGAGGGAGCAATGGCTTCAGCAAGGAAGAAGTGGAGCAATTCATCAGGGAGTAAGGAAGCAATGACGTCGCTTAAGGGCCAAAGTAGAAATGACATCAATGTCAAGAAAAAATGCACAAGTAATTGTGGTGTTTCAAAACAATAAAATGAGAACAGGATTACCCGACCAATTAGAATAAAATAATGTTTTGAACTTCAGCAACATTTTATTTTGACTTGATTTTTTTAGATAATACTCAAGCAATATAAAAAGCAATAAAGTTTAGTAAAGAGGAAAATACATATTTAATACATAATTAATACATATATGTATTGATTTTAGAGAACTACATCTTTGAATATATAAAGGTTTGCTAAACTTGTTAAAATTACTATTAACTGGTAATTTAAAAAAGTAATATACACCATATAATCTCCGCTTCTAGGTTTCCCTAATTACTTTTTGCAAACACAACTCCAAATGTTATGCACAAATACAAAAATTTGCATCCTAGAATCGTACCACCCTGAAACCAAATCGGCTAACTTTTTTGTAATACAGAGAAACAATTTCATATTAGATCATGAAAATTATTGACAGCATCTTCAACAAAACTCTTGACCTGTCATCAATGATGGCCATTATAGATTACAATATTTATATTCTGCATTCTTCAAATTATATATACTCTGTCAGAAGGTATTATGATTTTAGCAGGTGAGCGTATATTTGGTTAATAGAAATTTGATCTCAAGCATTACACTATGCCCTTTAAAATGTCCTTTAAAAGGTGATTCAAGCTTTCATTTTTTATATATTTAGGCGTGAAGGCAAAGTTATGATCCGCAATCAATTTGTTGTCTTAAAAACAACAGCAGCATTTCCTAGAATATTACACGAAAAACCTTCTTTGGAATGAGATATTGTCCACCATAGATTCATCATAGGTAGTTAAAAACCCAGCTAATTCTTGTCTCTCTGGAATATATCTGATATAGATTTTAGCTTAACAGTTATAATAATAATAATAACCATCTATTCGGATTCAATATTTACAATGTTTTTTTTTCCTATAAAAAATAAAATAAGCTTAAAACAATAGGCAGAAATGTTCATCAATCTATAATAAACTCTGGTGTGAAAAATATTCCTTTGGTAACTTATAAAATTGATTGTATGATTTTTCACATTTTATATTTTCTGTAAGATTATTAAAAACTATTACAGCTTTTTCTGTGAAGTTATCTATTCGTAGTTACGTTTGAGAAGATTTTCTCCACGAACGTTTGATTTTAGCTGGTTTGCTGGTTGATAACGAGCTACTGATAGATATTCGGGCCACTCGGTTTGGCTTAAAGATTTAAATGTCATCTTTGCAATTGATAAATTGATTCGATCTTGAATGAGCAGCTAATTTAATTTTAGGACGTCATTTTCCTTGGAATATCTGCCCAGAATATCTCCAGTTGCTGAATTTTGTACATTCTTTTGATTTAGTATGTAGAATACTTTCAAGAGTGCATTGCTAAAGTTAAGTTTCGATAAAATTAAACACTCTGCTAATGACTTTCGAATGCTAAAGTAAGTCCAAATAAATTTTTGGAAGTCTGCTGACCATCCATGAAAAATAAAAGTAAAATATAAAAGAAAACAAACAGACTGCTAACTAGCAATACATTTTAAACATACAATTTTACTTTTATAATCGCTAGCTAAGTTAAAAACCAAAATTCCTCAGCCACATATTATTATATAATCAAAAAAGCAAAGAAATAGAAACTTTAATGGTTTACATTACCATTAGCTATGTTCACCCACATTTTCAAAGGTTTTTGAATAGTTTTGTCCAATATATATATATAGTAGAAAATAACAATCCTTTGTCTAGATAGTATTTTGATTATTGCTAATAGTGGATTCAGATCCACTTTTTGAAAGTATTAAAAACCTTACCTTTTTCTGATATTAAGTACCAAAAAAGTTTTGTTGATCATTCTTGTTTCGAATACTTTATAATATTATTATTTCTTTGAAATGAGTCAAAACTTATTTTTTAATATCTAACAGCCATTATAAAACACTCTCCCATAGGTATTAATAACAGGCACAAAATATTAGCACCCAAAATAGAGAGCTTTAAATTAATCATGTTTTATTGTCTCGATTGAGTTATCTTTTACTGGTCAAGTATTATTAATAAGAAAAATGGGAAATCAAGACAAAATAAAAAAATTAAAACAAGAATTTCGCTCAAAAATCGGCACGAATTTTCTGCAGTGTCAGCTAAAAAAAAAAAAAAAGAAAAAAGAAAGAACCTTCCTTACTATAGAGAATTTTTCACGTTGTTGCCAAATGAACTTGCTTTCGTAAAAAAAGTATCAAAATTAATTTTACCGTCACAAGAAAAATATTCATGAACTCGATTATCAAGCAAAAACACCAACACTCGCTAAAAAGATTTTCAAAAAAAATTACCTTATTTAAAAGAAATGTTATTAAAAAAAAGACTCTTAAATACTATGCACCTGTTTACTTTTAATTGGAAGATTTAACTAATTATGAAACACCTTCGTATGTAGCTATCACTCAAAAAGTGAAAAAGTGCTGTTAAAGCAGTCTGTTGCCTTTTTTTTTCCGAACCATTTATATTGATTGCACTTTAAGATCTAAAAATTAAATCAAAAATAAAATTTTTTTTTTCTATTTCAACAATCATATTTATTCCTTCAAAAGCATTAAATATCCTCCAGTTAATTTAACAAAAATAATTTTTTCTTTTTTCTTTTTTCTTTTCTTTTTACCCGATATCTTTCAATGAATCGCGCACTCGTTCTAAACTATAAAAATACACCGAAACGCAAAAAAAAAATTGGATTTACGATGTGGAATTTAAACGAATGAAAGACTGAAAATTAAACAAAAAAAATAGGCTAAAAACTACCTATTTTTATATAATACATCATGGTATTCTATAGTAAAACGAAAAACTTACCTAGCTTTTTTGTGGTAAAGAAAAATGTGCAAACAAGCTTCGGGAGATAAAAAAGAAAGATAAAAAATTATTTTAAATTTCACATCTTTCTAATGGTTTTAAGATTAGAAATTTTCTTCGATCGATTTCATAATATAATTCTTCTGAAACAGCCATATTTTTTCTCCTTGAACTCGTTTATAATGAGTTTGTTACTTGTTGATGCATTGAATTACTTCTTAACTCATTAGCGCAAACGTTCTTCCTCAGTGTTTCGTCTTTAAAATCGCAAACTCGAAGGAAACATTTCAGAACAAAAAGTTATTTCATCAACGGTGAAAAAGCGTTTATAATCATTTGTTATTACTATAATTATTATCCTTATTATTTGAATTCGAGGCTACGCATTTCTAAGGAAGAAATTGTCCACGAATATGAATTACTAGAGATGCGAACTTGCATGAATTTTTTAAAAATATGGGAAACTCTAGGTGTGATTTTTTTTAACGAATATGCAAATAGGAAATGACCATACATGAATAAAAAAAAATTGTAACTATTCTATCGTAATGTCAACATGATTCAACAGTGATTTAAAAAAATATAAATGGACTGAACAATCTTAACTATTTTCTATAATATATATTATACTAATTTTTATTAACTAAGGACACATATTAACAACAGTTTTTACTGAAATGTATATCTTGAATAAATATTCGTTTCTTAAATAATAAATAAATATAGAAATTAGAAATAAGATATCAAAGAATATATTCTCTATATATTTAATAAGTTAATTTAACCTGTTAGAACAATCATTCTTCTGATGTAGCAGGCGTTACCAACGCTCAGTATTTTATTTTTGTCTATATTTATCTTTGAATTGTGTATAGATTCACCCAATTTTGATTCGCTGGTGTCAGAAATTTTTGCATTTTTTGAAATAAGTCGAAGTTCGTCCATTGTAGGAAGAAGACTATTAATGATAAGCGGAAAAAAAAATCTTTTTTGGTAAAATGAGACCAAATACTTTATTCAACTGAAATTCGTTAGCAGGATTTGGATTTATACCACCTGAGAAAAATAAAAGATTTTAAAAGAAGTTTAGTGCTTTATTAGAAGTTCGATTTACTAATTTATTAATTGCAAACAATATTTATAAAAGTAACATACTATGTTATTTTAGATAAAATCTCTGCATGCCGCTATCGCAAACGCAAAATCGTTAGATGAAACTGATAAATGTAGTGATACTGCAAATACAAACCCTTATAAGTTACAAATTGAAGAAACAGAAGAGCCAAAAATTAAGAAATCCTGTGAAGAAAGTGCATTAGAAATGCATGTGCAGATGCAAAGTAGCCCCAATGCAATTGTGAATGACTGTAAAATAGTTAATGAAGGTGAAAAACATATAAATAAAAACAATATGGAAACTACGCCTGAAGATTGTTCTACTAAAAATTCAACCCATCATAATGAGCCGAAATTAATTGAAACTGTCTATTGCGGAAGTGATGAAAACGAATTTGAAAATGAGGAAAAGGACCAAGTTAGAGTCAGTGTAGTTCTAGAGATGGAGAGAAGAATGAGTGTGCAGCTAGACGAAAAAATATCAAGAAAAATTTCAGATGGAAAAATTTCAGATGGAAAAATTTCAGATGGAAAGGAAGTTCATAATTTTGCTAATAAGCTATATGATATTATCATTCATAATGCAAAAAACGATTTAAAAAATTCAAGCGATGGCATTATTTCAAACTATGATATTAACGAAAAAACGGCTAATCACACACAAAATGTGATTTCTGACGATGTGCATTCTAAAGGTCATACTGAACTAGATGCAAGCAGTTTTTTAATAAAAGAAGGTTCAATTGTAAATCAGGATAATTTTGAAGAAAGTGAAAATATATTCGACAAAATTTCGGAAAATTCTGCAAATGATTCAAAAATAAATGAACTTAACATAAAATTAAGTGAAGACCATGTTTCTAACAACCAGCATTGTGAACCTCCTAGCATCGATGAAATACCTTTTCCAAAATCATCAGTATCAAACCACGAACCTCCAAAAGTTGAACACGTGCTCCATGAAAAAATAACTGGAAACGAAAAAAGCTCATCAGTAAGTAGGCCAATTGATGACGAAACAAATAAAGCATTAGTAGCTAAAGATATAATTGATGATGAAGTTACTTGTATAACAACAATTAGGAAGTCAGTTGATTTAGACTTAAGTGAAAATGTAACACCTATCACGTCAAATATTGATGAGTTAAGTAAAGGATTCACAGTTAAAAAGATAGATGAAAGCAAAATATACGAATCAGAGACTACTGACCAGCATTCTGATATAGAACATAACGAAAAGCCTATTAATAAATTGACAGAGAGCCAAAAAAATGAAGGAAATTTCGTTGTTAAATCTTGTGAGTTCGAAATTGAAAAAGAAGAAATTGTTTCAAAGCTAGCGGAACGGAGAATAAGTGAAACTGTGTCAGCTAGCCAACCAGTTGACAACCAAATCAATAACTTTACACCAATTGAGATTGAAATTACGACAGCAGAAAATAAATCTGACCCCGTAAACAAAACAATAAATATTAACGTAACTGAAACACCCGGTGTTGATAAAAAAATTGATAATAATCAAAGTGAAGAAGCAACCGTTAGAAAATCAGCTAACATCAAAGTAAGTGCAAAAGAAGCTTTTAACAAGCCTGTAAAAAGTGTTGAAATCATATCTGCATCTGACAATATCAGGGAAATAGAACCCTTCTCAGTTGATGACTCTTCTTATTTTTTAGCTGCTGAGACAATAGGCGAAGACAATTTGCTTGATATTGAAGCAAACGAGTTAGCTTCTATTAACGAATCTTCCACCCTGCTGGCTAGTAAATTTTCTGACATTGAAGAATCAGACAAAAACTCCGAATCATCAGATGTCTACGAACACCAATCGAATTCCATTAAAAATAATGAAAATAAAGTTGGTTCTTTAGAAATCGAAGAAATATCTACAAATAAAGCAGACATTGATAAATCTCCTTTGATAGTTTCTGAGAATATGCTATCAAAAAGCTTGAGCAGTCCAAGTACAAATGGAAAAACATCATGTTCGGATATACCTATGTTAAAGGAAAACTGCTTAGCACCTTTAAATGATTGCATACAATCAGGAGTTACGCCATTCAATAGTCCAACAGAATGCACCACGTTTGATGTAGGAGGCAACACCACCGTCGAAGCAGCGGCATGTAAGATTGATTCTATTATTGCTTATAATAAATCTGAAAAAGAAAACGTTATATCAATACAAAATTCTTTGTCATGCCCCGATTGCTTAAAATCGAGTGACGCAAGTGGAGAAATACCTGAAGAAGCGTCAGATATATTATTACCACAGAATAATGCAAACAGCAAAATAACTAAAAGTAAAAAGATTAAAGAGCGTGAGGACAGCGTTGAAATAAAAAAAATGATAATTAAAGAAGATTGCTCAGGGTTAGACTTAGATTCCCTTCTTAAACTTGAAGATGAAATGAATGATGCGAAAAAGATGACAGAAATTGTTATGTCGTCAGATCATGCTAACGATAACTCATTAACTATTATGAAAGACAGATCGATGATGGTCACAGAAGACCATATTGCAAACTCAAATGTTACTGACATTGAAGCTTTGGATGATTTATTCTTTCTGAAGTTAGGAGGTATGGTATATATATTTTTTTTGGCATTGATATAGTTCTAAATAATATTTTAAAGGAATAGTGTTTTTGGAATTAAAACAGCTGAATTAAGTCCCTTAAAGTTACTAAACAATAGCATATATAATATGTAATATAAATGTATATCATTTTTTCATTTTTTTTTTTTTTTTTTTGAAAGAAAGGACTGCAAAAGTAATATTTAAATTTTAATAAGAAAATTTATGTTAAGTGTTTTGATGGAAATTGTTTTCATCTTCTATTTATTATTGATGGTCTTTCACTTGAGCTTGTACCAAATTTCTGTTACTTTGGTGACATGGTAGGAGATAACGGTTACTGCATCGACGCAACCACTGCCAGGGTGAAGCCTGCCTGGACGAAATTCAGTAAGCTTTTACCGATGCTCACGAGCGGTGTTCTGCTTCATGCCAGTGAGACATGGTCTACGACTTCTAATGACACCAAAAAGTCTACCCAAGAATAGAAATAAAATGATAAGGTGGGACTACTCTACAAAGGTCTGAGACAGAGTCCCAAAAGCGTTTCTGACAGCCCGCTCAGGGACCCTTGGTAAATTTATTGACAGGTTTATTGAGATGGTTCAGTCTTTTTAAAATAATGGATAAAGATTTTTAGCAAAAAATATTTATACATTATGAAGTAGGTTGTAAATACAAAAACCAACCGAAACATAAGCTTGCTGGACAACATCAATGATGACATGAAGCACCTCAACATCAATGTAAACATTGTTGATGATCGAGTTGCTAGGAGGTTGGCAATTAAAAATCCAAGAAGGCGTCAAACCCCAACTACAGGGAACATAAGACGCTAAACCGTACATTAAGTAAGTCAGCTGACTCTGGTGATTTGTGTGAAACTTACATACACTGACTTACAATCCTACTAAGTACTAGGTATGACAACCATAACTCACCAAAGGGTAATAACATTAGGTTCCAGAAAATAAAAGTTTTGAAGGTTTGAAAATAAAGAATTGCTTTTTGGCGTCATTTATTTAGTTGTAGGGCATAAAAGGGTTGATACTAAAGTTGAAGGAGATAATCCTGAATGTGAAGCCGTAAATGTAGGTTTGTTAAAACCAAAAATATATTTTACAAAACATGTCAATATACAGATATCTTTAATCCAAAAAAGATAAATTACAAAAGTAGAGGAGAAGATTGAAAGTCAGAATGCAAGTAAACAAAAGTAAAACCCGGGGAGACAATAAGGTCATTAAAATCGATGCTGCTGAAGTTATTGATGAAAGATGACAAAGTTGTAGAATGCAAGGAGCAGTATAAAAAGCGAAATCGTAAAGAGGAACTTGAATGACATACGTGCCAGCAATGGTGCCATAACTAACACTGCTTTTTGTGACGTGATCCTCATGAATCAATGAAATTCAAAAAACTGGAATAATTTAAGACAACTCAAAAAGCCTTTTTTTCTGAGGAAAACTTTTTCCCTATTACGCTAATAAAATTTGGTCAAGCACTTCCTGGCTGGGACTTCTTTTTTTTTTAAATAATTGTTATCACGAAACTTAAATTTAACTTACATAGAAAAATAAAAAGAAAACTGAAAAAATAATAACAAGGACAAATACCGTTAATGTTTAAGCAGCTAAAACATGAACTCATAGTAAGTAAGTTATTCACTATCTATAAAAATACAAAATAATTGGTAAAAATTTAAATATAATACAATATGGTAAACAACGGGACCTGTATTGATGGCAGGTATAAGCACGAAAAAAACCAAGCCTTATTTTCATTGTGGTCCCTCGATTGGTAGGGGCGGTCTATTCAAATATATGATATACTTATTTAATACAAATGATATGAAATGCCGTATTCATTTTCTATCAAATTAAACCAGAATCGTGTTTCTGATTTAATTTTGCAAATGTAATGTTTCTTCACATTATGTTTGAATGTATTAATATTGTTATTAATATTGCTTTTGTGCAAAGATATTGATTCTGTTTTAAAAGTATCAGACAAAACAATACTTATTTAAAAGTGGCAGCAAATTAAACCTTATATACGTTTAAAAGTTTATAATTAAAATTCTCATTACCTATTATAATTAACATCTCTCTCATGGCCGTCTTTATATCAATGATATAAAGACGGCCATGTCTCTCTCTAAACTATAAACTAAAATAAAATTAACACTTCGTGGAAGATTAGTTAGTTTAGAGACTTTAGAGCCGTTTTCCCAAGCTAGATAGACTTTTTAAAAATGTAATATAATTCTTTGTTTAGGTTGCCGACATAATTTTTGAATTAAGCCCATATCTTGACGTTCTTACCTTGTATATTTGAGTTTTTGACGCTTTAGTTACTTTGCTTAAGGCAAGGGGGAACATCCCTGGAAATATTTTTTTCTAAAACAACAAGTACACTAAAGTATCAATCATATAAATGTATTTATATGTAAAATATGGTTTAAAAAATTACAATTAAAATTTTGGTGGTTGCCTTGGTAACCAAGTATGGAAAGTAAATACAATAAATTTCAAATTTGTGCTGGACAAAATTTATACATGTTTGTGTATTAATTTACTTAGTTTTCACTGTAAAATGATAGGTAATAGACCAATGTACAATGTGAGTGTAAAAAATTTCAACTTTTTTAGGCCTTATTTTCATTTTTTGGATGTGCAAATCTATTTATACAAATAAAATTTTTAAAATATCGTTAAAATTATTTCTAGAAAGAAAATAATAGATTTTTTTACACTCATTTTATAAATACAAGTGAAAGGAAACTACACTGAAAATTTCAAATGATTCGCTTTTGTGGTTCTCTAGATAAAGTGTCCGGGGCATTCAAAAACAGAAGTGTGAGAAAAATGTAAATGAAATACAAAATTAATAAGAAACTACACAAAAACCTATCAAATCTGCAATAAACTGGTTTGTAAGCCAAATTCTGAAGCTTTAAAAACCTCCAGTTTTATACAGTACACCTTCATTTTCAATATCTACATCATCTTTTTTGTATTTTTTACC
>JAUZNK010011115.1:0-40715 GCA_035046665.1 Euphysa ruthae
CAGAACAAAGTAAAGTAAGAAAGATGAACTAAAACTGAAAAGCTTGAGTATGCCATCCTACTGAGATCAAAAATAATATGTGAACCCTGCTATATGAGTTAAATTTACCTTGATTTACCTTTAAATAACATATGATTCAGAAAATTACAGTATTTTACTTATGTACGAGCAAAAAAATAGTTGGTAAATCATGGTAGATTGGTTTGTAAGAAATTCATAATTCAAACCAAAATTTGTCATACAATAACAAATAAATCAAAAATATCCAACTGGCTTTTATGTATAAAACTTATCACACTAAAAAAAATTTCTAAAACGTCAAATATACTAAATGGGAATAAAATCTCATATATGAAAAGAAAAAAATGATTTTTGTATAAATAAATTTATTTTTGGTCACTCTCTTTTATCCAGAAAAAACAGAAAATGTACAAAAAATGGGATACTCTAGTAATGTATGAGAAACTATAGTTTAATAGCCAGGAATACTTTGTGATCAAAAAGTATTCACGTGAATCAATTCTATCTCACCCTCAATTTTTCAACCATATTCTGAAAAAACTGGCATAACAAACTTTTCAACACTTTTTCTTTCTTTTAATTAGTATATTTCTTTGTATACATTTCACTACAAAGATGATTAACGTTCGTTATACCCCATATAAAGAGCATGTATATTGTTCTAATACCTGATATAAATCTTCTGATAATTGCATGAGTTTCGAAGATGATAAAATGCTATTTCGAATTATTTAACGATCTGTTTCATTACTTTCCAACATATCGATTTACTTTTGCAAACAAATGAAGAAAGCAAATCTTATCAGCGCATTTTTCTCGACAGAAGAAAGTTCAAAAGATTTCAACCAAAAGCCTTTTCTATTTTTTCCACATCTACTATCAATGAAAACTCTTTTTTCTTCATTCAGAAGGCGACATTGGATCAGATTTCAAGCCATGCATCTGCACAGTGCAGAATAACCTTTGTCTGCCTCTTCTTTACAGGGTTTTCCCCAAATTTTAAGTATTTTTAGCAAACTTGGCATAGACAATTTTTTAAATTAATATTTCATTGTTTTCCAATAAAAATTAGATGAGTTTTCATACTGCAAGTAAAAATTGTTAAAAAAAACATATCTGTTATTACCAAAGCTGTCTCTTTTTTCTCAATTTTAGGTGGTCACTTTTATATACCACTATTAATAACAATAACATGTATTTCTTCATAACTATGAATATTTAACTACTATTTCCGTTCTGATATATAACTAATGTAAAAAATGAAAATAAACTGATGAAATAATCATAAAAACTGTTGACAGCGTATAGAAATGTAGAGAATTTTGACAATAATAAAGGAAACTTTCTATGGACAACACCCTTTTAAATACACCCCAAGTTCCAAGGCTATAACTTCTAAATTCCACCTATTCAGCATGGTCTGGCATTCTAAAAAACATAATGGGACTTTTTCATTGAAAAATTGGTATCTTGCTCCAATATTAGCTGGTCTAATGGGGTCCTACATACCGATGGTCAGACATATTATTGATCTGACATATCTATATATGTAAATCTTAAAGAACAAATCAACGAATGTTTTATTTTGGATATTTTAGTTGTTCATTTTTCTTCAGCTATTTCATTAACAACTCTTTTTTCGCATTGGAAAACATTTAATTTGTTATTTCCATTTCACAAAAAGTAAATAACTGTTCACTAGAAAATTTTCGATCGATTTGCAGACAAGAGAAATTTGTTATTATAGAAAGATGAATGCGAATAGAAAGTTGTTATTAATTTTAAGAAAAGTATTTTGATTTTTAATAAAAGAAAAAAAAAAGGAATTTGAAGAAAAATTATTGCAAGAAAGATGCAGCAAAAGAGAATATCAACTACTGGTAAAAGATGTATGTCTTTTTGACTATAAGTTTTTTCGAATCACACCGAACAAATTTGAACAACTGTTTATCTTTCGGAGGACCGTCGGATGTTGCAAAACCATCTATCAACCACGAACCTATGAGTCCCGATGTAAGGTTTACTTAAGTAAGGGATAGATAAATGTGCTGTAAAAAAAATATTTTCTTATTCTCTGTCTCCCAGTATATTAATTATTACAAACTAAGCTCCATTATTCCCCTTATATTTTTTGGGTAAACTACATCTACATTGGTGGAGGTAATGTTTGGGAAAATTTCAAATTGGATGGTTCTCGGTTTGGCATTTTGCTTTAGAGGAGACGTATGTCTATTTAACATTTTATAACGGGTAATTATCCTTATTTTGAAGATTGTTAAAGATGGAAGTACACAAAAAGTAAAGTTAAATATTGAAATTTCGTTTCAAGTCAATAACTCGTATTGGTACTAAAGCAGGTGCTTATGACGGACCATCGATATATCGTACCATTGATATGTCGGACCATCGATAGGAACACAGTCTAATAACATATCTGCACAATCACTGAGTCTGGTATTAAAGAACAAGTTGGAGATGTTCAGAAAAAAAAAAGTTTCTTCTATGGACCATAGTCCTGATGGAAATGTGACAAGAAAAAGTCTAACGTTGGATTTAAGATATGTCAGGCAGAAGAAGTCACCTGAAAAGTTTCAACAACACCGAAGTGATATATGATGCAGAAAAGAGCGAAATTGAGCAGGAAAATAATGAAAATATTGGTGTGACTCTTGAGACCTTTGATGGTAACCTCATGAGTTAGTAATATTTCTTGACTTTATTCAAGGAAGTTGTAGAGATTTAAAAAGATGATCAAAGAGTAGTAAGGTAACTCACAGAGCATTATAAAGTATAGAAATAGTGAGGCAAGAAAATTGATCAAGCATTGCATACAACAACCAGAGGATCAAGGATATCAAAACGCGAGGAAACTGTTGGAGGACAGGTTTAGAAATCCTCATCTAAGTTTTGTCTGCTTACAAGAAATAAGAAAAAATGGCTCCCACAAATTCGCCATGGTGCGAATGAGAAAGATATAGAACATTCATTAATTTCCTTTTGAACTATTAAAGAATTTCCGAATGTCAGTACTGGAATGCACTGGATACACCAATCATATGCATGCTTGTGACGAAACTCCGTGGCCATAAAATAGATAGCTGGAACCAAGACTAGGTCAAAACTGTAGCTGTTGTAGAAAAACTCATGACTTGGATGATTTTTAAGAATGTATGAAACTGATTGTTGATGACAAAGGTGTCTTGGATAGCAGAAATGTTGCTATGCTCCAAAGATATGAAAGCCCTGTTATTAAAATTTTTCAAGTTTCAAATTTCCATAAAGAGATTAATTTTTCCACATCCATACAAGAGAGGTGAAATTCCTTCAGATAGTGAAGAAACCCAATATTGTTTGAGCATTACATTACCTTCATGAAAGGCATACTTGCGAAGAGAGTGTATAGAATTCAACAGAATTTCAGCAAACAGGAAGAACCTCATCAAGACTTCTACCATTGTTGCAAGCTGGATAAAGTTAGTGGTGCTTGACTGTAGCTCAGTATAAAATGGAAGTCCTTAAATAAAGAACTGGTCTCATGTCCAGATCTTATGAACCAAATAGTTGGTACTTAACAATATTTCGAGTAGCCTTTATGGGAGACATTAAAGCAATGTTCTCTTAATATTTTCACTGTAAAGGATAAGAATTTATTTCCATTTGTGTGGTGGGAGAACAATGATTTGAAAAAAAATAGATGATGACATGTGTGGGCTTGTATTTACTGGCACATCTTCCCCTAGTTGTAGCAATTATGTGCGCTGAAGTAGTTATCTATGAAATATCAAAAAATATTTGGAAAAGATGCTGCAAAATCAGTTCGAACGAACTTTTATGTAGACGACATGTTAAATTTTACAGAAACTACAAAGAAGACTATTATGAGATATGTGTGTATGTGTGTGTGTGTGTGTGTGCATGTGTGTGTGTATGTATGTATTTGGAGCATCTTTCCCTACTTATAGCAATTATGTGCTCAAGAAGCCACCTATAAAATATCAATCAATATTTGAAAATTATTCTACACAAACACTTTGAATGAACTATTATTTACAACATGCTAAAGCTGAGTGTAACTACAAAAAGATGTGCGATGCTCGTAGATTTACGTTGGAAAAGTTCATTGGCAACTCTGAAGAGGTTGATATTAATACCTGTAGAAAATTGAAAAAAGTTTTTGAAAGACCAAAATAACGGTGTTTTCCTACTGATCAAGCCCTAGAGATGTATTATGGTTTTAAATAGCTGAAAAATAATCTTGACAAGAGTAGAAATGCTATTTGTATTAAGTAGTGTTCATGACCCATTATGACAAAGATATTACACAAGAATTGGAGAAAAAATGAAAGTGCTGGCATAGTAAATTTAAACTATTGAATAAAATACAGTTGGTTAATGTTTAAGGGATTCGGAATAATCAAAAATTGCGCTCTACATCATTTTTCTGATGCTTTTGAGGATGCGGTCCTAGCCATAATCTGAAACCGAAAAAAAACATTAAGATTATTATTGCTAATTCTCACAATCGCAAAACATTCAATATAAAGGTAATCCAGCAGACGATGCTTACCGAGGGTTGGCTGCAAGTATGGTAATGGGTACTCATAGATGGTTCAATGGCCTTGAGTTCATATAGAAAAACATATTTAAGATATTTTCAGCAGTGCACAGACTAAGGTCAAATAATGAAATAATGAAATGAATTTGAATGCGACCATGCATGATTTCCAACAGTCAATAAGATAATTGTTAGAAAAACGATAGTCGAGCAGCACGAAAATAAATGTATTTATGCTGATGTTTAATAATAAGCTGCTAAGTAAAGTCTGAGAATTTAACTTAGATGTCAAAATAGTAAATAAGGCAGTTAGAGAAATAATTGAAATAAAAATAAATTACTTTGTAAAGGAACTGATAAGGTAAGTCAGAAAAATGCAATCTTGAAGTTTGACTCTATGATTGATAAAGATAGCTTATCAAGTGTTGGAGGAAGATTAAAGAGATAAAATTTAAATAAAGATTAACCTCAATCCATCTTGCTTTCAAAGAATGACAGAATTTTGATGCTAATCATCCAACATGGTTTTTAGATTACTTCCTCAGATGCTTTAGTTAAAAGGATATCTAGTATGTTCTTGTAAACGAATACGCGAAAAAACAAAACTAACAGACGTGATACGAACACGAAATCTGCTGTCATACGCGCAACCATTGCGCCAGAAAACTATGTCTTTATTATAAAATATTTTATTAAACAGAATATTTGCTCATGGTTTGACTTTGAAAATTTTTAAACTCACTAGATTATTAAATAAACTAATTGTATATCCTACAAGATTTGTCTAATTGGTGCACATAGTTTTTAAATACGAAGTGTAAATAAAGCTTTAATATAAATGTTAAAATTTTTATATGGACTGTCATTCATTTGATTGAATCGAAACGTTTTGATTGCATTCACAATAGTGATTTCTGTAAAAATATATTAAAAAATGGCTGTTTTTTCTTGTTTCTATTACAAAAGAAAAAGAAAAAAAATTGGCTAAAATTTGTCTCTTTGAAATATAATGCAACTTTGTTTTGATGTCCTTCTTACAGAGTTTCTTAAGAAGCAGTAGCTCAAATGGTCAAGCACGCATTCGAGAGGTGCGGTGATCGATTCCTCGGTCCTCCAAATTTTTTTTTTTACTTTTTTTAAGATTTTTTATTAATATTTGATATAATGATAAAGAAGTCTGTATTCTACCAAATATTAACAATTCCACTAATTGTCAAATTCCAATTATTTACAAATAGTATAACTAATTATAGAATAAAATTCTATCGTTATAAGTATTTATATTTTCACCACATCAGGCAATGTCGATATTTCAATTTTAACAAATATTTTTATAGCTTAAAATTATGTTTGTAGTTATAACTACAAACACAACTAAACTATATAACCATTTGTACCACTAAAGAACCTCATCGTCAGAGTTACTGTCAGAACTTTCGTTTGCTGACTCGATTGTAGGATTATGTCATTTGTGAGTAATCTATTGTTGACAAGAAGAAAAACTTGATATCAAAAACAGACATACAGCATACTTTCAGCATATTTCCATTATTTTCATGTCTTTGCTCTCGCAAAGACATGAAAAGATATGGTGGTCCTTGTTCGTTTAATGAAACATTAAAAATCTGGTGCATTTTTTTGGTTCCTTTCATTTGTCGCGGCTTATCATCTGGCACCTGTATTCATTGAGCTCACTGTTCAAAACAAAATAAAAGATAAGGTTTAAAAAGGCTTTGCTAGCTGGGCTGCTCTCGATAGTTAAGTTCTCTGAGCAGAATTCAAACAATTCCAGTAGCTACATTTCGGATAATAACTTGTTTCTATTCACCTCACAAGTGACAGCACATTTAACAACCCCACTTAAACCATTACACTTGGGTTTGCCATAACTTGTTTCAAAATAAACTCTCGTTGTTTGTACTTTATGTTGTAATTGTGAAATGCGAAAGCATTGGTGCACTTGAATTGACTGCTACATGCAGCCATCATCCAATTCAATATCTTTTGGGAAATATTTCTATTAGCATAGTGTTTGTGAATTATGCTGTTGCAAAAATTCAACGAAAGGAATGTTATGTTTGAAACCATCACTGTCGAAAACAAAATTATCTTCTCGTCTTTTATATTTTACTTTCCTAAGAATGACAACTGGATAGATTTTTGCTTGTTCTTGTGTCCAATGTATGGGCACGATTCTATTCGGCAAGAGGCAAGTTTAGTTTTGTGAAAAGTCCTGGATCTTAATGATCGTAGGCAAAATAATCATGCAAAAACGGAATGAAAATCCATGAAAAACCATTTCATGTAAATTTTCAAAAATTGTACAACCTTTTTACAAATGGCTATATGGACATTAGGAAAGTCGTTAAATTAAAAGAATCTTATCAGTTTGTATACTTAGCTAACTGCCTTTTATCAGGTAACAAAAGTATATCAAAATCTACTGGTATTAAAAATTGCTTCTACTCCTTTTTTCATCTAATCAGAACAAAATCCAAAATAGGAGTGACAGATTGGATAAAACTAGCATAACTAAAAAAATGAGAGGGTAGTGAACCTGTCTAATATGTCAAGGAATAAATTATTCTTCACTCCAAGTGCATCACCTGAAATACCTGATGATATCATAAATTGGAGGTTGATTTGAATGTTTTTTTAACTGTTGACATAAATTTGGTATCCAAGGGAGTAAAGTTAGGTTTTTAAATTTTTATCGGTTTCGTTATTATTTTTCGCTTATATATATCCTTTAACAATCCTTTCAAGGTGACTTTTTTCGTAACCATTTTCAATTTAAAGTATTAAACAAGAATTTGATTTCACTAGCTCTCGTTTCATCTGAACAAATTTTTATTAATCTAGATAAGAAGTACTTTAATGTACGGTGGCACTGCTGAATGTGATTTAATTTGAACATTGGTAATAGCATCTTTCCTGTATATGTATGTAGATATGTGTATATTAAAGATGTATTTCGCGGTTCTTTTTTTATAAAAATGTGTATCTAAAAAGTTCAGTTTTTTTTTTTTATATTCGGAAGTAAATTGTGTTTTTGGATCTGATGCATTTAAAATTTGTAAAATCTCTATCAAAGATTTTTGTTGTTAAATCACGAATGAGTATCATCTACATGTCGTTTATAAGTTAAGGAAGCAGCAGGAGGTTGGGTGTTTAATGCAATATCAATTGCATGGGTTTCAATTTAGTTTCAATCTAAATTTCTCCCATAACTACCATTAAAGATAAACCAATGGGGCCGGAATCTAGTTCTCAAATGATATAATCCAAAAAAAAATTCTTTAAATAATGAAACTTCAGCTAGTCAAAATGCTGACTAAAGACTGTAGCTTCAAATTGGTAACAACACATATCAATAAAAGGAGAAAACAATCAGGGATTCGGTTGTAGCAGGTATACTCTTAAGCAGCACATATTAGTTTTTTTTCGAAAATCGCACACTAGATTTACAGACATTATTAGAACAAGCAAAAAGCTCTTCGTTACTTAAACGTTTCTTAGAATTACACGCGCTAAACCTCCGGTTCGAGCGCTGCATTGGGTGTTCGTATTTTAATAAGTTCGACTTTCGATGGTCTCTCTCCATGAGGTAATTAAATAAAGAAAAAAGAAGAAGAAAATAGAACAGGATGTATATCGGTATCTTTTCATACATGGATAATTTAACCATATGTAGTATAGATCAAGTCGAACAAGATTTTTGATCAAGCAACTGATAAAAAAAATCTTACGTTTAACAATAATAAATGTATTTATTGAAATCTTCTTAAAAATTCTTAAAATTGAAGTTTGGCATTGTGAATTTTGTAGTTAATGTTATTGATGAGAGTCTAATAATTAAAATTGAAAGCAACCGATGCATCTGCACAATTCATGTTGCCATTGCAGTCTGGAATAGACATTTGCATTATTTCTCAGACAGTTGCATGAATTTGAGCTTAAGCAACCCTTTGCTTTGTAGAGAAAAAGTTTGTGCCATTACCGCAGTTGTCAGAGAACGGGGCCATTACTTAAATGATCGTCATTTGATTCTGAAAACTGATCAGAAATCTATATCTAATTTGTTTGCCGAAGAACATAAGGACACACATTAGATCTTTGAAGATTTGTTGTATGATTCTGCACTTAAATTTATCGTAGTTTTTAGGTTTTAGTCCTTTTTATTTCATTAGAAAGATAAATTCCAAATAAAGCGATTTTTTGCTGACAGACAATTTTTCTTAGCATGAACCCTCTGAGGGGCGTATTCAGCCTTAAAGCCTTTATTTTGATAAATTTTAATAATTTCAGATATTTTATTTAAACTAGGTTTACTGTAAAAATTATTTTGTATGTCCATCATCTATTGACTCACCCATCAAAATCTTACGCACATGGTTTTTGCACTTTTTAGACGCTCTTTAAAAACCTTTTCAACGCTTAAGTATCAGGCAGCATACAAAATCAAAATGAGGTTGGAAAGGAAAAGGAAAGGAAAAGACAAACGTATGTGTGCTTTCAACATGGGGCAAACAAATAACATTCCTGAATTTAAAATCTTTACGTTTTTTATACTTCAGTTTTGTGCACAGCCACCTTAAGTATGCAAACATTGCATGGGGATCAACCGATCCCTCAAAAATTAGCCAATCAGCAAAAACACATTTGCAAAATATCAACATTCAAAAATCGTAGAGACAGTGCAGTGCCTATTATGGCCAACCTTGGAATATTAAACATTTTAAAATTAAATATCTATCAGACTCTAAACTTTATGCAAAAAGTTACACAACAGAAACTCTCATCAAGTTTTCTTTGTTAATAATCGGTTAATCAGATAAATCCTCAAGATAAGATCTTAAAAACAGTATAAACTACCTAAAAACACTTGCAAATATTTCGAATATTCCGTAGTATATCGAGGGCCGAAACTATGGAATACCATTTTTGAAGAATTAAAAAACACACCCAGCCTATATAATTTTATAAAACTTTTAAAAAGACGCCTTCTCAACACTTGATATTAAACTGTCACAGCAACAAAATTGTGATGTGATCATCTTTCAAACGTTAAATTTAACCAGTTTTTACGAAATGATATTTGATCGAACAAAATGATAGTTTAAACGTCCCCCAAATGCAGAAACTGATTTTTTTCATACTCTTATTAATAGTTATGTTTTAATTTAATCTGGATGTTTTTTTAAGAAAACTGACTGCAATGTGATCCACAGGGCACAAAAAACGTTCTATCAAAATCTGCTTTAAGCTTTGATGAACTACTTACCCTTTAAAACACTATCAGTATTCGCAAAAACATCTCCATTTTTAATGATTGAATCGTATAAGTCTGTTAATAGATTGAATCCAGAGTTAATGCGGGAAAAATTTGAAACGGAGAATCTACTATACTCTTTGTGAAACCATATGAAGTTTAAAAAACTCCGGTATCTGTGAGGATTTGGTCTAGAAAAGAAGATGTGCCAAATGTTACTCTTGTGGGATCCCTAATAAGTTGATTTAGACTAAATATGGAAACAAATTCTTTATATTTATTCGAAAGACAGTTTGGAGTGACAGCTCTGTTGTTTATGACATAGTTATTGTTATTATACAAAAGGTTAACATTAAAGTCTCCTAGAATAGATAGACCTTTTCATTCTTCATAGATAATGTACAAAATTTGTTAAAGTTAGGTAGTCTGTAAACTATACCTACAATGAAGGCTTGGTATGAGGGAGGAGAATATCAACGAACATGTTTTCAATGTGACTTTTACGTGAAATATCATCGAAACTTAAATCGTCACCGATGTCAAAAACAGCTCCTCAACCAAATCTGTTTATGTCTTTTCATATGAGTTTGGTTAATGACATATTTCAATTTCACTGTCATCTATAGAAAAATCAATCTTGTTTCAATTATTGACGTTTTGTGCCAATTGCAACCCTTCTTAAGTTTTCAGTTTTGATATAAAGTTTTTAATTGTGAGATGAATGAAATTTAGTCTAATATGCCTTCAAAGGAAGCAATAGTTGCTGGTCAGGCGCGTAGCGTGAAATGTTAAAGAGGGGGTCGCATTGAAAAATGTAGGCGTACCATATCCTCCCTTCCAACCCACTTTACATAGATAATCCCACATACACTGAGTCTATTATCTTCTTGACCCTATTTTCTTGGATTTAGGATTCATATTGCTTTAAAATTGGAAATTTTTTGGCGTCATGTTTTTTTTTTATGAATCTTTTTCCATGGGAATATCATAGGCGTCAAATACGGCAAAGAGTAAAAACTAAATAAATTTAAAATAAATCAAAATTTAGCCTAATGACTTTAAATAAGCATAATTCTAATTAAACTTCCTTTCCCCAACTAAATCCTTCGGCATCATTTGTATATGGAAAAACAATCTGTTATGAAAAAAGCATTTTTGACATTGATATTGTTGTTTGCCACTAATAAACGCCGCAACTAAAATTTGATTTTTTTTTTTCGAATAGATACAGTATTCAATTTTAAGTCATAATTTCTTAATATATTTATATTTATTTATTTATAGAGCAGAATAGAACATCTCAACAATAAATCATGTTTACCCAAATATTAAATTCGCCGAGGTTAACTTTCGTGGGTGTAACTTCGTAAACAAATAAACAACTTCTTCACAGTTAATTTTTCTATTACAATGGATTTTCATGATTGCTAATGAGGTCAATCTGCTTGTAGTCTTCTTGATCGTAACCAGGTTCGAAGATGTCTCATAGTAGAGAAACTTCTCTTGCACTTTACTGATTTCACAGGTAAAGTACAGCCTAATTTCAAATGGACGAATAAGTTTGGAAATCTCAATTCATCACATTTTTAAATTGATTTTTCCAATGAATTAGGTCTCGAATTGGGATCGCATTCGATCCACTGGTGATGCCATAGCCTAATCTCTTGGTCCACTATATCTGAATTAGGAAGATCGTCTTGATATTGAGTTAATAAATCATGAAAGCTGTTTAAAACCACATTTGCCTTCAACACAATAAAAAAATTCATGGAACCAAAAGTAATAGTTTTGACGCTTGTACAGAAAGACGGTTAAAAAGGTGCTCCATTTTAGTAATAAAACCATCCAACAAAGATTGCCAGTGCTCGCCGAGAATAAATTTCAGCAGATTCAGCTGGCACATTATTACGGTGTCCTTGTCTAGATACAGTCCTGGGAATCGCAGCTTCAACGCCAAGAAAACTAGCTAAACGTGTTGATTTTTCGAATATTGTATGAAATTCAGTTCCAATGGTATCGCGGATTTACTGCATATTTTTTTTGCACGATCCCATCTGATTATATGCATCAACACCATCTATAGTACAACCTTGCAATTCTGCGTTTTTTCAGCTAATGGATGCAGCAGTCGATATAACGAAATAATTCCAATAACAATTCGAATTCGGTTATCACCTTTAAGAAGTGGTATGTAGATAGTGCCAAGAGGTTCCATTTACGTATGGTTGAAATAATAGCTTCTAATGTTATTTGGTAAATGATTAAAAAATATTGTGACAGACATACATAATGCTAAAATATTGTTGACTATGGATAGCTTACACGAGGTAGATAGACTTACATTCATGATATTCGAGGGGCAGTGTCCTACAAATGCGTTTGGTGATTCTTTAAAATAAAAATGCAGCACCTTTTTTTCTCTGACTGCATGTTTGGTGCTCCATCGTAACTTTTCTGCGGAGTCAGCAAAAAAAATCTTCCTGACAATATCGAATTTTTCACGCTACTGCCAAATTTGCTACAAAGTTTCGTTAAAAAAAAAAAAAAAAAAGGAGTGAACAAAAAATTTAACTTTTTTATTCATGCATGAAAAAAAAACAAACAAACATTGAAAATCGGGGATAAGGATTGTAGTACTCTTATCGAATCATGCCCCGGATAATTGCTACCTAGGAAAACTGCCCCTGGATAATTCCTACCCAGGATAATTGCCCCCTGGACAAACATCCTGGATAATTCCCCACCAGCTAAATTTCTCTTGATTAACTAATTATTTCGTGATGAAGTTTTTTTTTAACTAACATTAGTTTTTTTGCACACCAGCGTCGACCTTGATCTGATCGCGTTTTTAGCAGCTGTCTAGACATTTTAACCACCTCTCCTCCAGTAACTTGATGTTGAGAAAATATTTCGATGCCGATTTTTCTCTTGACAGCCAATAATGTAGAGTATGCGGGCTAACATTCCAACGAAAATTTTTTGAAAAATGGTCAAACTTTTCCCTTCAGGGTTGTACTCAAACAATTAATTTGAATTAATAAAAAATTTGAACCGTCTCATAAACAAGTAATTTCTACAAGGTAGTTCCATTGATTAATCCTTATTCTCACGACAATGTTATCTTTGTTCAAAACATGTAAAAACTTCCAAAACGTGGGATGAGTCGAAAATGCCTGTGCTTGAAGCCCATGGTGCTATCACTCTATGCTGCTGTTTGTTGCAGGTAGTTCTTTGACTAATCTTGAAAACTTATCCTACAAATTTATCGGAAATAAGGCAGGGCGACGTGGTGCATTTATACGAAGACGACCAATGCACATGTCCTCAAAATAATCGAGAACTTCATCGGCAGCTGCAAATTCTTTTCCTTGGATCATATTTGCAACTTGATCAAAGAGAGTAATGACATCTTGTGGGTGTACAAAAGCTACAGCTGCAACCATTCGTCCATGCACTCTTGTTGCAAGCCAGATCTTTGGATGTATTTCCATAGATTTGAGCATAAGTGATAAAAACGCGTAGCATAGGTGTGTTCAAAAATTTATTCTATAAAAGCGTCCACATTATTTGCAATTATTCCTTCCCTCACATTCCCACGAAGTTGCTTCAATATTAATTTTGAGGCAACCTTTTTTTGAACTCCTATTAGATTTTAATTAGGATAAGCTATTTTCAAGAAAATTTACACGCCATCCGACTCCGCGAAATAACGCATACTTGAGATAAGAATGCGTTTTTTTTTTCTGTTAAAGCTAATTTCCATTACATACAGTTCCTCTGTGAGCAGATTCTGGCTGATTTTTTTTTTCATCAATGAAAAAAAGCAATTTAATAGAATACACAATTATGTTATACCTTTTAGTCTTTGTAAAGGAAATAAGAATTCCTAATAAATACATTTCTAAAAATAGCGAATTCGCCATTTTGCCGTTAGATTATTTTTTAAGGTGGTCTTATACCAATTCATGAAATTCAGGAAATTTTTTCTTTTTACCTTATATACCTATTTTTGTTCAAAATATTTTCTAGATTCTTAATAACGAAAGAAAATTTTTTAAAAAGCGTAGTTTTAGAGATATTAAACTTTTGGTATGGTACATAACATACATATTTTTTCTAATTTTTCTAAATAAAATCAAAACTAAGTACATCGTTTTTTACCTAGAAAATTGCATAGATATGATTCCTTCCTTCAGAAATCTACCGGAATTCTAGCTTCCTATTTTACCATTTATACCAGACTTTACGGAAACGAAAGTAATTTACAATGTTCCATCGTGGTCGGGTAAATTTTCAAACACAAATTTTAATTTTGTTATCACAGCAATGTTGCTTTTGGTACTATATTTTTATCGATGATTAAATTAAATGGGGGTTATTATCAATATCTTTTCTTTATAGCTTTACATACCAATAAATACAACTCGCAATTTTAGAGCCGAAAATAGAAGATTTATCAAGCCATTAGATTTTTTATTCGGCAAACATTGAAAAGTCGACGACAGCAATTTGCAACGATACTTGAAAATCCAACAGAAATTTTTTCAAACTCATCATCTTCTAGAAAGAAACTGTCAGTTGTTCCTATTTGATTAGAAGCTGGCAAGATCTCTTGGTAATATAATTTATTAAATCATTAAACACAGACATTGTTACAGACATAATTATCCTTATCTGTTGCTGTTCAAACTACAACAACAATGATCTCTGTGTTGATGTTGGTGCAGAAAAAAGCAAGGTCTTTACAACTTCCTGATTTTCTCTTTCAATATGTGTGAATGAAACCTACACAAGTGAAAGAGTTGACAAAACAAATTTTAACAAATGTTAATATTTGACATCAATTTGAGAACTTTAATTGCCTTCCGTGAGAAAGGTAAAGTCCTAACAGCAGTTACTCAAGTTTGCGCCTTCATGAACATGATACCTCCAACGACTCCAAAAGTCTGTTTATTCCGCTGAATTAACAGAGATGACTGGTACCAACGATGTGGCTGTATCCAGTGATGGCGTTTGGCAAAAGCGTGGCTTCTCGTCATTGAACGGATTTGTCTCGTTAATATTCGCTGAACCTGGTGATTTTTTTTTGATTTTTGTATTAAAAGCAAACTTTGTAGTAGTGGATTTGCTACATGGGAAAATAAAAAGGATTGAAATTGACATTCTTACCGAGAATGATATTTTCACTGTTACGATGTACCAATAAATAACGAATGTATGTGTGTTAGCCATGAACAAAAACGAGTTGGAACCAGGTTGCGCGAGTTTAAAAATTCGTACAAAGGTAGAAATGATGGTGAAACGAAAGCAATAAAAAAATTTACACATAAGCAAATAAACAAAATGCAAAGCTATTATGGCTGTTCACAACTTTAAGAGCAAAACAAATTTAAAGAATTCGATCGGTGCAGTATTGTGCCACTGCTCGCACGCAGATCTTTCATGATCTGATGATTCATGGTGCAAGTACTGGGATAATGGAGAAAAAACTATAAGAAATCTAAAAGTCTGTTTCCAAAGCTTGCTAAAACTATCATAAAGCCAGCCTAGTCTGTATTGATTTAAGGAAAGACACACTTTTTGAGAAGTGCTTGCACGGAAAAACCCAGAATAAAAATGAGTGCCTATATAATATGCTTTGGAGAAAATGCCCAAATGCGACATTTGAGTAAGGATGTGATAGAAATAGGTGCAGCACCTGTAATTAATGATTTCGGTGATGATAAAAAGCAGATTACTATCCTCTTCGAACGATGTGGGATGTCCACCTTAAAATAAGATTGAAATACAAAGAACAATATAATTTTTAAAGCAAAATACTATTTAAAAATTCTTTAATACAGAATTTCTGTTTGTTTTTGATCAATGAATGTTCATATAGTTTTTCTATCTCTAAAACTTTCTCTTTCTCATTTTCTTTCCATCATTATGAAAAAAGCCACATACCTGGTGAATCTCAAAATCATGGAAATATTTCTCAATCAACTTCTTCTTGATCGTACTCGCTATCATCCTCTGTTCTGTCTGATACACGTGCAATAATTTTGGCATCAGTAATGACAAGTATTTCTAACGCTAAAACGTCGTCGTTGGCATCCATGGAAACTTCTACGCTAAACTTAAGGGAAAAGTGACACTTGCTTTGGAACCCTTCAAGTTGTATGGAAAGCATTTTAAACGGATCATCATCATCATATTTTCAAATTTGCTTGTCTCAAAGTTTGCGCATACCGGCGTTTCTGCAAATCTAAATGAATCAAACTGCGCTTCAATGAATTTTACTATTATTTAAGGGCGGACATGATTCTGAATTTTTTTTTTTTGAAAAATCTGAAACTCGCGGCTGTTTTGGGCTATCTGTCAAAGCGAGATTTGGACCGTTGCCTTTGCAAATATTTTGAGAATTGTTAATGAGAATAATGGTATCAGTGATAATGAATTGGATAGTGAAGATGATTTACATGAGTTACTTGGGGTGGATTTTAACGATGACGATGACGAAGAAAATAATCAAAACATAGGAGAAAACGAGGCGAACGAAGAAGTGAGTGATACATTTGAAACTGATGAAAACAGTGGAGCGACAACAGCTAACAAGAAATCGACTGGTCAATAGTATTGATGCAAATTTTGATATAGAAAACTACCATCAATATCTCATTCCAGAAATTTTCAAATCTATTGAAGGTGTGGTCAAAATATGCAGAAACCAAACAATGCTGTGCGTACTTTCCAAAACCAGCATGTAAATTGGAATATTGGCCGTAAAATTGTGCGAATGTTGTAACTGAAGGACAAGGGCCCAACCAAAAGGCTGACATAAACTAACGCCAGGTTCTGCATTTCAGCTGTTTTTCAAAGACAACATCATGTCGAAAATTGTTCTGTCTACAAATAGAAAGAGTCAACTGGCAATTTCTAAACTACAAGAGAACTTTTTTACCGAAAATGATAATTTTTTTATTTGAAAGAAACAATTTTTTATGAAAGAAACAAGCATTGGAGAACTAAATGCTTTCACAGGTTTGTATCTATATAGAGGGCTATATAAGTTGAACACCCTGTCTATTTAAAAATTGTTTTCTAATGCATTAGGCCCACCAATATTTCGTGCAACAATTTCAAGAATTTGTTTCACAATTCTACTTCCAAATCTTTGCTTCAACGATGGATCTACACGGGATGAGAGATGGAAGCAAGACCATTTTGCTGCTATGCGAGACGTTTTTGAAATATTCAATACTGAATTTGTAGTGCCTCGTGCTTGGTTATTATCTTTCGTTAAATGAGAACTTATATCCGATGCGTACAAAAATTAGCTTCAAACAGTAAACCGTATGATTTTTAACCTGAAAATTGTAAAATGTATGATTTTTAACCGAAAAACCGGATAAATCTGCTACATAGTGTTTTTATAACCATTTCAATTACTTAACTTCGAAAACCTTTACTGCCCATTTAGACTACGTCTACAGCTCTATAATAATTCCCTTGGTTCACGCATCTTCATACCTGGATTTAAACAAACTAACCAATCGTAATTAGTCGTTAATTTTATTTATACGTTGAAGTTGCTATAATTTATATCAACGATTGGATAATTATGACAATGTTAAAGATTTTCATTGGTTGGTTTAATAAACAATAATATCGCTTTAATTGGTCGTTTTTAAATAGTTAAAATATTTGCATAAAATAATATTTTCTTTCACCATACTTTTTCAAGAAGGTTTAGTTGAAATGGTAGAGCGCTCGCTTTAGCATGCGACAGAGGTACGGTAATTGATGCCCCGGTCCTCCAAATTTCTTTATACTTTTTAAGATTTTTTTTTAAAGCATCAATCAGCCGAATCTTGGCGTGTACACATCTAGTGTAAATCATTGTTTGAGGCAGAGAAAGCATTGAGTAACTATATGTGAATATTAGACTTTTGACTTAAAAGAAGCTTAGAAAAAACAATCTTTTACTAACCATTTAAATCTTTAGATGTACATGCAATAAGACACTTTTCTAAGTGGGATTATTATAGTCTCACTTACTCTTTTGGAACAACGAACAGGTTTATTTATATATTTCGAGTCAAGTAGTTAGTCTCATATGCTATTGAGATGTTATTTAATATCATTTGGAAATTATTACTGTTATTTATTAATATCGTGTCTTTCGTTATAATCAAAGAATTATCGGTTTTATTTTCTAATACATATTTTCTAATATATATATATATTATAAATATATAATTAAAGAAATTAAAGGAAGAAAATTCACAACCACAGGTTTGTTTATTCACGCATAATAGTTTCTGGAATCACATAAAGTCTTTTAAAATCTTGAAGATAAGAATATCTGTATACGATTTGATAAGAATAGGTACATTTGTTCTAAAATCTGTTCGTTCTTCATCACATTTTCATATTTTTGGAGTTAAAAATGCCAACATCATAGTAAATCTTTGTTTTTGAATACAGAAAGTTAAAAAAGAAAAAGAAAACGTTCTTTTATTATTACCGATACCTCCATTCTTACATGATGCATTCTCTAAAACAATATTGCTATTTGAGCCATTATATGTTTATCTATTACTACTTTTATCTGAAATTATATTATCTATCTAAAAGTTTTTTTGACCTTCATGCTTATTTTTTATTTATTGTTTATTCGTTATCGTTTATTCATTTAACTATTAATTTATTTGTATACCTATCAATTTATTTGTATACCTATTAATTTATTTGTATACCTAATAATTTATTTGTATACATATTAATTTATTTAACTTTTGACTGACGGTAGTTTATTTTTTAATACTGAATTACTTACAAACCTTGTATAAGTATTAATTGAAAATAATTATAAAAATCAAAAGGAGTAAACTACTAATTTCTTAAAACCAATGTAAAAATATATGAAATTTTAATCGGAATTTACAAGGAAATCGATATAAAGTTTGCATAACACGAGTTGCGGGTAAATAGCTGAATATATCTCAAGTGCTCAGTTTACTGTTGCTTAACGAATTTAGGTCGTTCGCATAATAAGTTGTATTGGCAGTATATCGTGGTATTGACAGTATATCGTGGTGTTGGCAGTATATCGTGGTATTGGCAGTATATCGTGGTATTGGCAGTATATCGTGGTATTGGCAGTATATCGTGGTGTTGGCAGTATATCGTGGTATTGGTAGTATATCGTGGTATTGGCAGTATATCGTGGTATTGGCAGTATATCGTGGTATTGAGAGTACATGTTTTTATTGGGGAAAGCCTCGTTAGATTTTTTGGGCCTAAAATTTTATCATTATATGTCATATATTTATTCCGAATAGATTTCTATTATTTTCCCTGTCATGAACAATTTTGCAGAATTCACATTCTTTTTATATTCTTGACATTTGAGATATTAGTTATTATAGTAGGAGATTTTACGTCCCTACAAAGCTTTAAAAAGTGCATTAAACAATTAGACCTTCAGGCTACAAGGCCTCATTAGATCATTTTTAATATTTAAAAAACTAACAAAAACAGACAAAAATTTTTATATTCTCTTTCTGCACTTGTACTTTTAACAAAAAAAAAAAATTGAAATAATAAATTAATAAATCATATCATTGTTATGAAACTTGTAACTTTTTTTTCTTGTTTTGCTTTTTCTTTTCTTGATTGTAAGGTTCTCGTATTGGCTTTATCAGATTAAAAGTTAATCTCGATATATTAGTTTATTATTCTTGGAAAAAAAATTTTAATTCAAGTTGTTTTAATATTTAATAAATTTTTGACTGGTTCTGTTAAATATGCAATCAGACTAGTGTTTTTGAAACTTTTTCCACCAACATGAGTTTCAAGCTATTCAAGATCTCTTTCAAAAAATCTAAAACGGCTAATTTAGCTTTTATTAGCATTAATCAAAAATGTTAAAAACATCTGGTGATATTGAGTGTAAACAAGGCCCTGTCCATCACGATATAGAATATCTTTTCAAGAACACCAGCGGGTGCGTAACGTCGGGGATCGTTGGGTGCGTAAATTTTGACAGAGAAACTATTCGTGAAAAAAAATTACAACGTAAGTGACCGAAGTTTACTGCTATTTTAAGAGAAATTGCTTTATATTACCCAGAATTAGACGAGAATATGACATCTCCATTTCGCAAAGATATTATGTACATGAGCCCCCAGAGCAACGACGAAGTATTATCAATGTATGAGGTATGTTAAAACTGCAATAAGGATATTTGTGAGGTATAGATTTTGTCGATTTAAAATGAATTACTAGTCAACATATTAGAGAAGGAAACAATGCTCAAACATTACAACAGAATGAGTATTGAAGACATGAAGGCTTAAACATTTATGATAATATATCCAATAAATCAGAATATAGGAAAGAATTTTTATCTCAAAAAAAGCTAGTAAACTCAATCGAGACAATAAAACACAATCAATTTAGGTCTCTCCATCGTGGTTGACATGATCTTGACATGATCTTGCATGCCTGGTATTGTGTTTTGTACGCAAATAGCATCTATGGAAGAGTGCTTTATAATAGGTTTTGGATATTAAAAAGGCACTGGTTACAGTTAAAGGAACCCTTAACCGAAGACGCCCGGCTCCACAATTAAAAATAGCTTTTAAAATGCACTACATATAAAAAATTATTTGCGATTAGACAATATTACAAATATGAGGGCTATATCAGTCGTTTTTAACCTATCAGTCATTTTGTACCCTAAACCTTTGTCTCTGGATGCAGGGTAACATTATAACCGTAGACTAAACCTAAAATTCTGCGAAAACTCCCCGTAACTGTAGCCAGTTTGTATTTAAAAACAAGAATATCATAAAATAAAGTAATCAGAAGAAGAATAATCAACAGTAATTTTTAGTATTTAGTATTAGAAACGGGTAAGGTTTCTAATGCAATAAAGCACACAAGTATTGCCAACTATAGTTAGTATAAATTTTTAGTTATAAAAAAGGTTATATATATATATATAATTAATTCAAAATTAATTTTGGGTATAACGCGTTCAATAAAATAATTGGTTCACCCCTCATTGGAAGGCGCTATTTTTCAAGATTATCCATGTAGTTTTGAAAAAATATGATCAAGGAACAGCGGAGACACTGTTACAATAACTAACCTTTATTTTGTTACTTTTCTCGATGTTACTTACTAATCATGGTTGACATCACGTGCATATCTTATATTTAATGAGCCAATCATGGAAGCTGTTAAGAGATGCGTTCACGTGGTCTTCAAGTCAATGAAAGATTGGTTATATCCAATTCTTCACTGACTTGAAGCTAACATTGTAAATACTTCATTTCCACCCATATCAATAATGTTTATGATCTGATATGAAATTGTTTCTTTGTATTACAAAAAAGTTAGCAGATTTGATTTAAGGGTGGCATGATTCTAGGATGAAAATTTTTGTATTTGTGCATAACATTTGTAGTTGTGTTTGCAAACAGTGTGCTAGTAGTGTATTTAGTGGTAAAATACAAGATTCCAATTCTTGTGCCCCGAATTAGATTCCCGGTAGCGCATAGTTTTTGTTTTACTTTGACCACTATATTTAGCAAGTTTTAACTTTGGCCTGCTAAAAATCTTTCTATGCTTTCGCAAATCTTTAGATAATGATAAATTCTTTTTGCGAAAGAAAAAAAAGCGAGAGTGGCAAGTTTTGTAGCTGGAGCTCATTTGGCAACAACGCGATAAATTTTCTATAGTAAGGGACGTTTTTTTTTTTTTTTTTTTTTTATTTTTTGTTGATTCCACAGGTTTTTGAGCCAAAATTCGTGCCTATTTTTTCCTATTTTTCTCGCCTTATCGCCTTAACATTTTTTAATATTTGAACAGTAGACAATAATTTAATCTGGAAAATATTTTTTTGCCTCCCATTTTTTTATTAATAATATTTGAACAGTAGACAATAATTTAATCGAAACAATATTTTTTTGCCTCACAGTTATTTATTAATATTACAGTAGAGAATAATATAATCGAGAAAATAAGATATGATATCTTTGTTGTTAGTTACCAAATCAAAACAATATAAAAATAAATTTCAATAATTTTCACAGAGAATTTTATTTAGACGTTTAGCAAAAAAATCATTTACATTCCATTCGAATGTAAACAGCAAATTGTTCTAATGATTAATTTCGTGTCTTTTAACAAAGGCGAGTGTTTCTTAAACTTGAAGTGAATTTTAAATTGAAATATAATTTTATTTCACTTTGTATGCGATGTACCATAAAAACATGTTTTTTTTTATTTTTTTTTTTTTGTATAAACTATTCCTCCAATAGATCAAAACCAAATCAAAAGTAATTTCGAAAAAAATTTATTTCTATTTAGCTATAGTTTTATTGTATATTAATCACTGGTAGCGTAAGAAAATTTGTTGTTTGTTAAATTCTGTTGCAGTTGTCTTCTATTATTAATTACCCTATATATTTTTAACTTTGGCTTGTCACGCTTTCGCAAACCTTTATACATTGATTAATCGTGGTGAGTAAAAAAAATCTTCACATTATAACAACGGTCAAACACTTGAACTCGTGAACAAAATGCAAATATAACAATTTTTTTACATGCGATTTCGGCATTGAACAAAAGATAGCAATATACAAGCGGGCTTTTATTAAGTCAAGGAATCTTTTGTTGGATAAGCAATTAATATTTCAATAGAGAAAGATGATTTAAAACTTTTTTATCATGGTTATTATTTTTGCTTATATATACTTTCTATAAAAAAACAATTGCAAACAACTATGGCTTCTCCTGCAGAGATTATTCATGGTTAAAAAGCCAAAAATGAAACGAGTAAAGAGCGCAAATGGGGTTCGTAGAAGTAGCAACTCCTAGCTCAGTATTTTCAGTTAAGTGGGTCGAATGATCATAACACTCAATTTATTTTTACACGTAGCTACATGAAATTTTTTTACGTAGCCGGAACATTTTTGCTCGGGGAATATGCGTACCTTAAAGAGTTTCACACGTAAGGAAGAAAAATTGAGAACATTGTAAAGAACGCTGAATTTTTTTTACGTTCTCAACATGGCATGTTTCTCTACTTAATCAGGCCACTGAGAGATTATCAATAATAAAAATTAAGTTATTTCCAGATACTCAAATCATTTCGCAAGCACTATATGCATTGCGATTATGAAAACCTCTGGAAATACAGAAAATTAACCTTTCTGTTGAATAGACAGCCTTAAAACACGCCACAAAATTTTTAGTTCATAATCTTTGCCAGTAGGGTCTTGTTAAGTGAAGGTGTCACGTACATTCTTAAGCAAAACGCAGAAGTAAAGACTTATAACGATATTTTTTCATACCAATTTTAATCTTTTGCAGCAAAATATGGATGTGAATTCACAATATAAAAAGCTTTTTTTTTTACATTATAATTTTACGCATTTTCCCTATGTTTTCAATAAAATGAAACGTTGAATAACTAAGAAATTATGAAACAAAGATTCACGCTCTTGTCTATATTTTCTATGAGATATTTGTTTTAATAAGCTAATGCGTAAGTCCATTGTTTCGGACACCTACCCCCAGCAAAGAATTTTTATTCTACAAGGCGATTTTCCATAATGACGGGAATGATAATGAAGACACAAATATGCCTTAAAATGAGGATTATACCAAATGATTTTCCCCTACTTAGGTTTGGGAGGAAAGAAAGTTGAGATTTACCCTTTAAATTTTGAAAAAAATAACGTGTTAAAAAAAAATTTAGCCGTTATCAACATTTTGTCCTGTTATATTATCGTGCATATAGTATTTACATGAATTACAAAAGTTTGATTTTTCCTCTTGTTTTTTATATTATGAAAGTATTTCAAAAAAAAAAAAAAAAAAAAAATTCATAATATTATATACAAATAAAATAAATTACTTCATACTAGTTTTAATAAAATTAAGTTAACTGTATTGTGCGCCACTTTTCATTTAGAATTTCACTGAAACTCACTTAAATTATAATCTTCCTCTCAATTTTATATGTTGACACACATCGTTTATTATTTTTAGCGACTCATTATATGTACACATATCGTTTATTATTTTCATCGATTCATTATGAGGACACACATCGTATATTATTTTTATCGATTCATTATGAGGACGCACATCGTTTATTATTTTTATCGATTCGTTATGTTGACACGCATCGTTTATTATTTTTATCGATTTATTCTGTTGACACACATCGTTTATTATTTTTATCGATTCATTATGTTGACACACCTCGTTTATTATTTTATCGATTCATTATGTTGGCACACCTCGCTTATTATTTTATCGATTCATTATGTTGACACACCTCGCTTATTATTTTATCGATTCATTATGTTGACACACCTCGCTTATTATTTTATCGATTAATTATGTCATTATGTTGACACAATACTTAATAAACACAAGAATCAAATAAGGTTAAGTCGAAAATAATTTTTAATGTATGAAAAACCTATCGCAGTTTTTAATATATTCTGACTTAATTCGTTGTAAAAAACATTTTAAAAAGTGATTTCTTCCTTTATTAAAGTAACAAATAATATGCATGCAGATGTGCAAAACTGCAGTATTACCCTAGGGTAGCATCATTTAATTTAAATTTTTTTGTTATTTATTTGTGTATTTTTCACGGTTAAAATCTCCTTCATTCTTTTTACGTTTGCTCATCCACTCTTTTAATTTGGCTGTATATTCCCAGAGTAAAGACAGTAACAACTACTCCGATTGTAACCCCAAGAACCAAAATCAAAGCAAACTTTTTCTGACATCGACTTGTTTGAGGTGATGCTGGAGACTGCGTTTGACCACCACTATTGAAAACATCATTTACAACCTAAAAAGTATAGTTTATGAAAAATTTTATTACTGGAATCGTTAACGAAATTTTTTGAAATACTAACTTCAATGCCAAAAATGTTTCACAAATTTTAATTTGAAGAGAATTTTCTCTGAACTTTATAAAAAAATTGATTAAGCTATATAAATAAATAAAATGAAATATTTTTTTTTATAGTTATCAGTCTTACAGCTGAACTGTATGAACTGTAGAATGTATATTGGTTTTTTTATAAGGTTAGGTTCAAGCTTTATTTAATAAGAATTACTTCACTACCTCCACCAGAGATTTTGATTTATACAGGAATTATGTTGCCCAAAATACCGCATCAATAATTATTAAGTTTACAAAGAAAAAAGAATGGTACTTTTATATAAGAAATGAAATAAAGAAGAACAGTAATATTTACATGGAATCTCAAAAAATTAATAGAAGGGCAGGGGTTTAATAGAAAGCGATATAAATTTTTAAAAATATAAAAGATATATTGTTTTTTAAACAAATAATTATTTTGAAAGGAAGTAGTTTTTTAGGAATAAATATTTATTTTTGGGAACCAATATTAATTTTTTTTAACATTCATTCATGGAAAAAAATTATATCAGTAGGGAGGAAATGGAAGTTTTATAAATGATACCATCTTTGAGTAAGCAAGCAAGCAAGTAGTTATTCTGGCCACAAACAAATATTCATTTTCTCTGAAATTCACAAGACAAGATAGCAGACAACAAAAAGAACAAGAAGGATAGAAATTTAGATAAAAAACAAATGGTGGCAAGCCAGAAGGCAAGCAAGCAAGCAAGTATTTATTCTGGCCACCACAAATATACATATGCTATGACATTTTCAAGACAGGATGGTAATAGACAACAAAAAAGAACAATAAGAATAAAAATTCTGATAAAAAACAAATGATAGCAAGGATAAGCACAAAAATTGTCTGTTACAACAATATTTCCATTGTGGTCCCGTTAAACATCACAAACAAAAACATAGAGAGATTGATTCAGCCAAAGTATAGTAAATAAAATAAAATAAATAAAAACTAAAAATTTGTCAATGAAAAAAAAAAAATATATATATATTTTATATTCAATATTTATAACGTCTGGGAATATCAGTCCTGAAAGAACACGGATAATATTTCATCAACACTGGTAACTTATTTAATACTAAATATTAATGTTTTTAACTAAATCCACAGTAAGCCTTGAGAATTCAAATTGTTTAGATATGTTCATTTGGCCGTAAATATTTAACGGTGCTTGACTATTATAAACCTTTGATGCTCTTGGAAGGATATTTAAAAGATTGGTTGAAAGATTTCCAAAAAATTTCTTAAAAACATTAGCAATTTGAAGATGATCGAAAACAAACGAATTACCTTGTTTTAAACAAAAATTGGATTGTGAAGATAGGTGTTTTGATTTTGTAACTGCTATATCTTTCAAATTTTTCCAAAGATTTTTATGTCTGCATATATTTTCATTAAGTTTATTTGTAAAAAGTTTGTTTTTTTCTATTAATATTTCCAAGATCTTTTTCAACTTTGCATCTGTTTTTGTCCTTTTAAATTGTTTATACTATTTATGTATTATAGCTACTTTTTCAGCAATTTCCATGTCAAAACACTCCTGAGATTTGTTTTTTCTTTAAGGTATTTTCATGGGTGCTATATCATCAATAGTTTGTTTAAATTTTTGTGAAAAATCTACAAAGGCCATATTAAAAATATCAAAATTTTCATAATTTGGAAATTTGCTCGATTTAATCTTTCATTTAGTATGTCTTTACTATTATTGCGCATACTTCTGGATTTTTTGGACTTTTTAGTACCCGGTCTAAACCTAGTGATTTTTCAGGTACAGAAAATTGGCTGATGAGCAGAGAGAGAAATTTCAAGTAATCCCTGTTGTTTGATTTTGTCAGAAAAATTTGTGAGAATTTTATCTAAAAAAGATGAGGTGTTTGATGTTCTCTTGTAGGATCCTTAATTAGTTGTGTAAGACCAAATGAAGAAAAAAATTCACTATACTTATTTAAAAATGCATTTTGAGTGAAAAGTCAAAATCGAAATCGATCAAAAAATTTCCAATGTATTTGCGGGTTTGCTTCTGGTTTACTTAGACAGCTCTGTTGTCAAGAATGTATTTGTTATTATTATCCGAAAAATTAACATTTCGGTCTCCTAAAACAAAAATATCTTTTCCATCTCCATAAACTTGGTGCAAAGTGTGGTCAAAAGGCTCAAAAAAACTGTTGATATCAGGTGGCCTGAAGACTATACCTACTATAAAAGTTTGAGTACAAGGGAGAAGAATATGTTTTCAATGTCATTTGTGGGTGTTATATCATTAAAATTAAGATCGACCTTGATGTAACAAATAGCACCACCGCCAGATCTATTTCTGTCTTTCCTTAAAATTTGGTATCAGCTAAATTCAATTTCCCTGTCATCTATAGAACTATCAAGCTGACTTTCAGAAATTCCAATAATTTGATGGTTATGAAATATTTGCAATCCTTCCTAAATATATTCAGTTTTTGCGGTTGTTGTTTAAATTAAAATTAATGTAGTGTAACCTTTTTTGCCTATAGGGGAGTCACAATTGCTGATGTTCTTGCATAAGTTGTCTATATCAAATTGCATAGGTCCTGGATTAGACTCAATGTCACCAGATAATGTTGACATGAGAAATTTCAGAAAAATTAAAAAATCTAATTTAAAGCACCAATGAAGAATTTTTTTGAAGAAATATGTATAAATTATGTGAGAAAAAGAAGTTGCAGAGGCATCAACTTGAAACAGACTATATTGTGTATTTAACAGACCTAAACTAAAAATAAAATTTTCTCTGTTAAAAAAGTACCAATGTAAAAAAATATCTAAAAAATAAAAATTAAACAGCACTATCATATTTAGATTTGCGAATTAGCTCAAAAAAAGGGTGTACTTGCAATTAAATATATCATAGTCCTATTTGGTGTCAAAAGAAGCGTAAATTTATGTCGAATAATATGCCAAAAGGCACAAGTAGCACCTTGTGAGGAAATTTTTTTATCTTTGTAATTGTAGAGGGTATTTCACTCAAATCGCAAATTTGATCAAAATGTGTAGTTTTAATGTATCCTAATATTTTTGCCATGAATTATGATCGGCATAAGTATTCCTTCTGAAAATGTACAAGCTTATACATATCTTGCATGAAAAATATTTCGTGTCTTTTTTTTTTTTGAATAGTGCCTATTTATACTACTTAGGTAATAGGAAAAACGCCAAACTTATATATAATTAATATATAGTAAACGAAAGCAAAAGCTTTTAAATATGTGCAGTAAGCTTTTCAATAAGAATTTATCAAATGATGATCAATTTATCAGATAATCTTTTAAAGGTAATTGTTTTTAATGAAAGTTTTGCTGAACCACGCGGAGTGTATAGCCACGATACGACATTCGGAATCTGAATTCAATATCTGAATTCTATATAGCTTGAAACCTTCAATGTTATGGAGATGATTGACAATCTGTAGCTGAAAAAGCTCACCGAGGATGAGATAAGCAAATTACAGGACCTACATAACGTTGTGAATGATGACGTAGAAGTTGATATTGAGAATTAACAATTATCTAAAGCCGACTCCAGGAAATGTTAGACGTGTTGAACAACGAATTGTGCAAATCTTCACGTACATTCAAACTTTGGATTCAATACGTGGAATATAATACTATTAGTATAGTATAGTAGTATTCTAAAGCTATTCATTCGTGCTGAGCGAACTGGGAACAGGTTTTTCCACCTAAATGCAGTTAGAAAAATGATAAACTTGTTTGTAGCTACGGGACATATACACTACGCTGAAAGTGCTTGACTTTATCTACAGCAAAAGTTTGAACTCGATACAAAGTTTTAGTGGGTATATGAATGTTTGAGGTCCAAGGGTATCACACAGTCAGAAGAACTGATTCTATTGGGCTGGTCTTTGGACTGACTTCATTTTATAAAGCAAGTATTTATGCGCTTCCTAAATAGTAGAGGAGGATTTGCAAGACAGTGAGGAGTCACTGAATCTGTGCGTATAAGGTGGATTAATAGTAAGTATAGATGTGCTGGTATTCAAGATGCAATAACTACTCTAGCAGGCCTAAAACTAAAAACCAGCGAACAACAAGTTGAACTAAGTACCAGTAGAAGACTACGAGACTGTTTTGATCTGAAATAGTTAACAGAATGGGTTGAAAAGCACAATCAATTTGTTTTAAGCTTGACATAGTTACGAAGTTTTTCATCAGGACTCACAGCATCCAAAGAAGATGCCATAAATTCTGATGATGCAGAAAATGTAAGACAAACAATTGAAGCTAAACTAGATGAATTATGTTTCAAAGATGCTAAATTAAAAAGATCACACCAAATGTGAACATTAGCAAGCCTTCAAGATGGTGTAATGCTCAACAAAGACTCAACATATATTGACCCACTGGTACTTTTCGGCCGTTTAACAGCACTCATATAGCGACTAAAAGACATCCCATTTATTTTTTTTGCGGACTTAGCCCAGAGCCTACGTCGTTGTTCAAAAATGTGTTAATGAGAAAACCAACCAAATCATCATTGCGCAACCACTTGTTAAAAGATATTCCATCAAATATTACTATTGCGAAATCGCGCGTGGTAGGTAGGTGGTGTCTTACTTCACAAGGTGTAGTTGCTGACAAAATTCACATACAAGAACATTATACAAGGTTTGTAAAATAAAATTTTGGAAAACACGAACATATAAGTGTTTTGTTCGATGGATATGGCGATACTTTCTTCACTAATACACATGAAAATGTGCATAGAAAAGGCACTGCATCAGCTAATGTTAACATTACCCATGATTCCATGTAAGTGACAGCGAAAAGAGAAATGTTTCTACGCAGCTCTCGTAACCAAGAGCAACTTATAACGTTGTTACAAAGACCACTAGTAACAAGTAACATCGAGTCGTGTGAAAGCATTGGAGATACAGATGTGTTGATTGTCGAAAAATCTGTCCACCTTGCGTCGGATAAAACCGACGTAGCAGTTGTTGCTGATGATACAGACATTTATATCCTGTTGATGTATCATTGAGAACCAGAGGTGGGGGAAATATACTTCTGTACAGAAAAGAAGGAATCAAAGAAAAAAGTTCAGGTTACTTACGAAATTAGCACACTTGTAAAATACCAACCATTTGTTATTTGTACATGCATGGGGAAGATGTCATACTAATACTGCTACACCTGGCCAAGGTAAACAGCCTTAATTTTTTTATACGGGCAAACCAACAATATTGTAAATGTAGCTTTCTATCTAAAGTGGTGGATTGAAGATGGTATCACTGAAAAATTAATTTTTGCAAAGTAAAATTTATAGGTTTCTTTATATACTTCCAGGTAAAGGTTCACTTTATTATATTTCAAACTGTATCTGTTCGTATTTGCAGTCATAATGCATTATGTTCTTAAAACTATTTTATTTATGTTTTGTTAATACCGTGGCATATAAAACAAGCACTTTTAAAAATATTGATAGCTTTCTTTGCCTTGACACTTGATGAGTGTATTAAAAGCAGGTAGTTCTGAGTTAACATATGATTTACATTTTAGATACAAGGGAAAAAGTACATACATCCTTACTAAACTTCCTCACGCCAGGTTCTTGCAAATATTAGCAACCTGTAAAAGCATCAAACCAAAATATCTTCCACTAACAGAAAAAGCTACGTACTTTAATGCTTTGAGAGCTCATCCTATGCGGTGTGATCGGAAGAGAGAAACGGAGCATCTGGTTGGAATCAAGACTGATATAGATGCTACTCCAGAATATCTTCTGAATTGTATATGATGTAATTGCAAGACAAATTCGCAGAATACACGTAGCACACAAATATGTTTATATCGAAAAAATGGTTTGAGTTGTGTTGCTTCTTGCGGCAATTGTCGAAAGGAATCGTGGAACAACATGTCTAAAGCCCCGCGTATTATTATTATTATTGTTATTATTATTGTATCAGAAGACGATGTTTTCGAAGAAGGGGAATTTGCCAGAAATACTTTTGATGCATTTGAATGAACTTAACAGAATTTTACAATAAAAAAAAAAAAAAGAAAATTCAATTTTATCAAAATTTTTTGCTGCATAATTTATGAAAAAAATACAAATTTGCACCAAATGTTAGTACATATTAATGACGTCAACAAAAATGACGGCATTTAAAAAAATATTGTTCATACTATATACATGTAAAACGATTTACATTTTCAGATGAAATGCTTGTGTCAATAATAGACTATGACGGAAAAATTAGGATACGCTAGAACTACATATTTGATTGATGAAACTTACGATTTGAGTGTAATACTCCTCCAGTAAAATTGAGAAAAATTTCCCCACAAGATGCTAGATGTGACTTTTGGCATGTTATTCTACATAATTACACTTCTTTTGTTAAGAAATGTAAGGAAAAGAACGTTGAGAATAAAAACAAAAACAAAGTCAAAAATAGTGAAATGACAATGAAATGATTTTTTAATTAGGTAATGGAAGTTTTTTTTTTAATGAAAACATCTTCATAGAAAGCTCATAATAAGAATACATCACAAAGGACTTGATAGAAAATTACATGTTATGCAGTCGGGTTAAAAGAACAGCTGATGAGAAAATGGCTTCAGTAACACGAAACCTTGTAGTTTTCTAATTCTGCCTAACCTCCAACAAAAATATCAGTGAAACAAAAAAAAAAAAAAAAAAAAAAAAGGAAAAAAAAACTCGATTTAATAAAAAACATCATCTATTGTTAGTTTATTCGTTATAGCTGACATGCAAAATTATACTTTAGTTAAATAAAAGCAACATCACCGAAATTTTAAAGAGAAACAAATAACAAAAATGGTGAATTACAAATTATTTTATCAGCATAAATAAGCCACGAAAACATATAACTTTGTTGTTTGAAAATATTTACCTTTATATTTAAATAATTGCATCATTTTACTCAATTTGCTATATAAACATTTATAAAAACTTTAAAAATCCTAATGCTCATTTAAATCCACCAAGTCGAAAAATATAACCTCTACCTACCGACCTTAACAACAAGAAAAAGTAAATAAAATTGCAAAAATATCGACTTTCCAAAATTTCAGTGCTACAAAATATCAACTTTTGAAAAATTATATTAGCATGTAATAACGGATCCCATATTATTCCTTAGTTATTTTATTGAGCCGTTTTTCTATAGAAAAACATTTTTCAATAGACTATGTCTTTTTTTAATGTTTGTTCGAGTTTTGATTTCTTTATAAAGTACTGGTAGGATTATTTTATGCTAAATTAATGAAGGAACTTTGGTAGTTCGCTCCAACATCTCTTTATTCAATTTGATAAAGGGTTTTTTATCTCGTGAGTTACTTTCGTACAATGTCTGAAATATAAATACAAATGATATAAAGCAATAATTCTTCTAGTATTAGTCGTGTTTAATTTATTTTAGGGTTTTGTTACAGTTTTGTATAGGGAATGATAAGCTTCTATATTTCTTTTTATGGTTAAAATCACAATGGTTCAAATCTAAGAGAAGGTCTCTAGTTGTTGCTATATTCTATATGCTGCATAAGTTGATGGGGTTCCAGATAACTTTTTTAGTCATTTATATTTCACTTTAAATAGTCAATTTTGTATATAAAATCTTTCCAAGCCTGCTTATTTTTAATATGCTACATAAGATTCATAGTTTCTCTCGAAATAATTGAATTGCCTTCGAAACTTCCACAAGACCACTAGAAACGGTCTATTCCGGAGGCAAGCTAACTATCTAGACTACAGCATCCTCATTAGCAGGGATTTTTTGAAAACTTCTTTTTAATTCACATGCTAACGCTCCAAATAACCTGAACTGCGCTGTTGTCAGCACCAATTATCTAAAAAAGTTTAATAAGTTTAATAAGCAAAGATATGTGATGAAAAAAGAAGTGTTTCACTTTAAAAGCTTGTATTTCTTTTGTTCAAAACTGATAATTTTGCTTGGTTTGAATCAACATGCGCATGAACAAATTGTAATCAAAAGCCTAAAGGATCAGTTATTCAATACATATTTCTAAAGTTAATAACAAAAATATTATAAAAATCTTAAAAAATTAAATAGAGTATAATACTCATTATAGATATCAAAATAGGACATTAAATACTTTAAAAAATGTAAGTTGTATGAAATAAAAAAAAAAATACTTATTACACCAGTATTTTATCTTTTTCTTCTATACAGCAAATCATATCTTTCGTTTTGAGTCTGGTTTAGAGAAAGTAAAGGTCATTGACACAGCCTTGTGTTTTATATCTTTTATTTTTTGTTTCATATTGTTTTATTTGATCCAACCTTGTTTTCAAGCAAATTTGCCTAAAAGCGTAAGATTGATTTATTGATTGATTAAATAGTTCGGATAATAAAATCTATGAAATATTGTAACAATACACATCGTGTAAAATAAACCCTGTAAGAGAAAAGAAAAAAACTTACTTTAGATGTTTTTCAAGACTTCTGGTTTTTTATGGACCTTTTCTTCTTATGTTTAAAAGCTATTACTTCCTGATTTCCGGACTTTATCCTTCACTGGCATTTTCATAAAACGATTGCAAACATAGTTTGTGAACGATTGATACAACATGTGATGTATTGATATCTACTATGGTTATATCCAAGTTCGATATTGCAAGCCTTGCTGTTACGCACTGGACAGAGACCTCTAGCGGCCTTGTTAAGAAGTACGATTTTTAGTGGAGCAAAATAATATTTGCAATAATTTCCTTATTCTTATATTTTGAAAAGCGTTATTATAGCAATACAAAACATAAAACCACAAAAGAAACTTTTAAAATGAATAATTTAGAATAAATTAAGTTTTGCTTAACTGCACTACTTATTTTAATATAGAGAACATTCTTATGGCGAACGATCTACGCTGAACGGCGTTCCATTTAAAAAAAAAAAAAAAAGCGACTGTATCAATTAGGTGTTTTAATCTTGGAAAGAAAATGATATTTTAAAAACGTTCAAAATCAGATAATCAAAAATCAGGCGAGAAACGAGAATATATTGACGATTGTCAATGGGCAGCTGCGTATGAAATAAGTCAAAATCATTGTCTCAGAACAAGATACTTAAAGCGCAATCTCAATCGAGTCTGAAAATTTTTATCTTGAAAAATATTAATTTTTCGATGCACTTTAATTCAAGATAAAGTGAACAAGTAAAAAATTTCCAAAATATTTGTGTTTGCCAACTCAGGCATTAATAATTAAAAAGATATAAAACGCATGTCATGAGTTATTAAATATTATAAATTTTATAACTCATGACATGCGTTTTATATCTTTTTAATTAAGTAAAAAATGTTTACAGGCTTGCCAAACCTTTAGTTATTATTTTAATATTAAGAACGGGAAATTGGAAAGGTGTCTGTAATAGAGACTATATTTAAATTTCTCTTAAAAAGTAAATCCGTCTCACAAACGGGACTAACTGCTTCAAATCATGCAATTTTTTAGTTTCATGTCAGCGTTCTTTATTAGTTTCAATGCAATATTCTTTTCACTATGACATCATAGTCTCATTTGTTCTAATGATGGAGCTCTGTTTAATCTCTTTTGATTTTTAATAACGTATTGTCGTATAATCTCATTTATTATAACATAATTTTATTAATTAACGTATTAATTACATTAACGTATATATATATATTATTTACTTATCGCTTTTAGAAAAAGTTTCGTTACAAAAATTTAATGCAACGAAAAATGCGTCACAACACTGATAAATATTCACTTGTTGACGTTTGTAGATGATCGTAGTAAATAATTTTTGACTAAAAAAACAATGCAAGCATACTTTAACCAATTAGGTTTGAGAAGTATAATCAACATATAAAGTTTTGCGGAAGCATTGCAAGCTTTTTGGCAAGTCAAAGTAAAAAATGTTATATGTAATTGGCGACAGAAGAAAATTCCAACAGAATTTAAAAGACAACAAATTTTCTTACGCTACCAGTTGTTAATATATAATAAAGCTAAATAGAAACAAATTTCCTTTTGGCGGTATTGAAATTACTGTTGATATGGTTTTGATATATTGGAAGAATAGTTTATACCAAAAAAAAAAAAAATTATTTTATGATATATCGCATAAATAGTGAAATAAAAATATTGCTTTTAATTAAAAAATATATTTCAGTTTATAATGAATTTAAATTTAACTTACAATATGCAACGCGTTTGGAAAAATCTGCGGAGTCAGCAAAAAAAAAACAATCTTCCCTACTATAGAAAATTTTTCCTTGTTGCCAAATGACCTCCAGCTGCAAACCTCGCTAGGCTCGCTTTTTGCTTTTTCACGCCTTAGTTGTAACAAATGAAGCTACTGTAACTTTTTATAGGCAAGTGACATAGAGTGTCATTATTCTAAAAATGAAAGTATATTTCATTGTAATATTAGTTTTTGCGTAATTTTTACGAAAAAAAGTTTACCAAAAGACACTTTGAGCCGTATACTAAATCTAAAATATAGCCATATTTTCTACTGCTTTTATACATTACGTTCCTTTCAGTTGATAAAATGAGAAGCATTATTGAAATCTTCAGTTTCGATTTATCAGCAGTTGTTTTGAGGAGAACTATGATGCTGTTCATATTATTTGGCATACCCATGGCTTTTTTATCTTTTTTAGAAAACGGTTAACTTGTGTGCAAATATGTTTGTATAGAATTGAATACGCTCTTTGAAATAACTGAAGCGGTGTTTTTTCCAATTTCAAAAGCACACGATGTCTTCAGCATTCTGCCTTCATCAGAAAAGTAGGGTGTTACAGGGTGTGATTGCAGTCTGGGTTTCTGCTAAACTTTTCTTCCTTTGTATTAGCTAAAGCTCAACATATTAACTGTAATAATTTTCTGATAAAATGTAAATTTTTTATATGGAACGAAGCTATTTCGATATCTGGGGATTTCACTGTTTTGATAAACAGGCCATTCTGCAACGAAGAGCATTCCTAAGCAATGTCAATCCGTCTGAACATGGTCTGAGATAACAAAAGAGCTCAAGTGAAAACGTAGTATTTACGTCAAAACCTTTTATTCAAACTCACCAGCATAAGACTGCTATATTTTCTTAATTTTTTCTTCACTCTTGGTCGAAACATGTCACTTTTTTTTATTGGATTCTTTGACACTTTTTATCACAAAGAATTTTTTTACGCCATTTTTTTTCAATTTGGCTTAAACTATTCGTTTTAAAAAGATTATATTGAACATAAATCTCTAGTACTGCATTTAAAACTCATAAATAATTAGCGTGCTTCAAGTTTTAATTAGTTACGCGTGGATTTATGTTAATAGCATAACTCGTAAATAATAATCGCGCTTCAAATCTTTAAATTTCTCATGGTGTTATGACATCTATCAAATAGGTAATTTATTTTTTATCTTACAACACTTTAATGTTTAGACTTTGACTTTGTAATTTCTTTTAAGTTCTGAGAAAAAAGGAAAAATTTTGAAGAAATTTTGGATAGAAATATTGGCAACTGAAAATAAAAATTAAGTTTATCAAAAAAAATGGGTTACTACGGATTAATAAATATTTACCAATTCATCGTTTAATTTCTTTCCAGTAACAATTTCATATTTAGGAGGCTCGTCTGAAGTAAACTGCAATGCTAAACTATTATAACTTGGTAACTCTGTATCTTTTAGCAAGGAATCATTTTTCTGATGCGTATAAAACAAATTTCCAACGACGACGCTTTCACTTTCATGAGTCCATTCGATTTCCTCAACTTGATATGCTCGATTGCTAAAAGAACTTTCAGCTACATCGTCATTATTCATAATTTATACATTATATTGCAAAAAATTTATATTACCAATATAAGAAATATTCAAAAAAAAAAAAAAAAAAAAATTATACTTCCTTTTTATTATTAACCAAATAACATTGATGAAGAAAAGTGAGTTGTATTTTATTGATAACCTAATAAAAGACACTGCTCACAAAAGTAATCTCTAATCCATAATGTTATAGTATTATATAATAAAGATCTATAAAAGACATCAAAAGATTAGGATTTTAAAACCTCTATATTCGTAATTCTCTATTTATTTATCAATATATTGTAACTTCCATATGGTCAATGTTTTCCTCAAACAAAAGCTCACATAATGGTAATATCGTATTGAAATACCTTTCATTTACCTATAAACTGTCGTCACAGCAATAAATTGCATTATTATCTCTGGCGTTAAACGGGCGTAATAATTTTCTAACTGGCAAGAAACCATGAGAACGTTGTGTATTAAACTACTAATAAACTGCTCGAATCTCCGGTTTGCAAAAAATTTATATCACATAATAAACTTATTTTTTTTAGAGAAATTTTGTATATTTTCAAAAAATCTGTGTACGAATTGTTAGTTTCTTAGTAAAAAACTTTTTCTTGGTTAAGCGAAAATATGTCTATTGACAAATCATCATGCTCGTGGAAGGAAAACTTAGTATTACACAGTGTATTAAACGGGTATGTTTTGGAATTAAGTCTAGACCCGGGTGTTATGAAACTCGATGGTATATAACAGGTATGAAACGAATATCTCCCGTGAAAGCGAATATCAAGCGGCTGATTTTTAAAATGACTCAGCTTTTATTTAAATTCTGTTGAATTTTTGTCTGAGGTTAAAAAGCGATAGTTTTTGTTGACATTGACTGTTTAAAGTTTACAAGAACAAAAATGTGTAAAATTGAAGCAGGAATTCCTTGACAGCATTTTCAATATTTTACGAGTTTATGCTGGGATATTTTAACTTAATTTAATTTCGATCTTTTATTATTATTATAAACCTTCATAACATTTTTCAAAAACTCTAGAGTTGTGAAAACTTTAAATTAAATCGGTTTAACATGAGTGTTAATATCTATGTGAAATCTATTCTTTTTTGCATGTTGCAAATTTTTAAATTCATGGAGTGAGATTAAATTTGAGTTGCTGAACTTTTTTTATGTAAATAAAGAAACTGTTCTGCAGTTTTTATTATTTGCAGTTAAAGTGTTTTTCTTTATGGTCTTTTCAATAAGTATAAGAATCAAAACTTAAATTGATTTATTACTATTCGACGTAAAGGAAAACCTATAAATTTCTTGGATGGTTTAAAGCTTTTTCGGTCAAAGTTCTCCGATAACCTACAGCTTAAAAGGCATGCAATATTTCCTCGTTTTAATCCTTAGCTACAGTTTTAAAAATTGCCAGTATGTAAATCACTCTCAAATCATTCTACTTGTTTAAATTTTAAAACTGTTTTCGCCAGAGAATTTTCCACCACTATATGGTTTTCGTGATATGCCAAACTCTACTTTCTTTCAACTATATCGTCATCATATAGTTTGTACCGAAAAGTATAATGAGATCTTACAGCATCTGATACAAAACTCAAAATAATTTTTCTGAGAAAATGTATTCATTTTGATGCAACTCTTTCGCTGTAGAAGATTTAAACTGTAAAATATTTATAGCATTTAAGGAGTCACTAAAACGCAAATCGTAGATTCCAATTTGGAACTTGTCACAATATAAATAAAGTTAATGGACATACTGAGGCTGCAACTCTATTTAAAGTTTATATATATGACCCTCGTGCTCCGCCTTATAACACGATAACTCATATGAATTTAAAAAACATATGACATAAATGGGATCCTTTAAGAAATAATATGCGAACAAATTGAGTTCGGTCATGACGAAATCATTAGCCATAACAATGCTTATATGAAAAGCAACCAGAATCATTTCCATTTGATCATCTTTATGATTAAACCAAAAAATTTTTGCTGATTTATGTATGAATTAAAATTGGCTAAAAGAAAATGAAATTATTAAATCGAGTTGAAAACATGTGATTACAAGTCTTTTACCTTATGGTCGGAAATAAGCAAAGAGGCATTTATACTGTTTAAAATTTCATTATTGCTGCAATGAGCCATGCTGTTGAAAATGAAGAAATCGCTTTAAAGAAATATGTTTCTTCCTTTGATAAATCCTTAACTATAGCTAATATCAAAACCTCAAAAAATATTTGAAAACAATTTTGTCTATAAAATAAGTCTATATGTGTAGGTGTGTGACAGGTTTTAAATTGATGATTTAATAACAGGGATACAGCTACTGATATTACATTGAAAACATTTCTTTTCGTGTTATAGAAATATTCGTTTGGTTTAGGAGGTCTTTACTGAGAGTCAAAGTGGATGCAAGAAAATCGTTAGGAAGCTGCAAGCAGTAAAATATCGAATCAAAACAATCTTGAGAGGTAATGAAAAATTTCCATAAAAAAATGTGATAGTTCTTAACCTAACACTTTTAACACGAATCCTAGCAGCAAAGATCTTAGTTGCACAAATCATAGCAATCTCAACTATTTTTTTCTGTGCTTAATTGATTCTTTGTTCAACCAATGGGTGTAAGATTTAAAATAAAACTTTTTGGTAGAGTATCTTTAATGAAAATTTTTTCCAACAATAAGCGAACGTCACAATTTCATTCTGTGTCCAAGTTGCAGTTGCACTAGCTATGTGATGGCACTTTGATAAAAATGACGTTTCAATAAGACTTCCACCGGAAGTACTAATACGTTTTTTTAAAACTTTTTCGTAAACATTTTCACATATGTATTTGCAAAAGAAGGTTAAACAATTTAGCTTCACAAAAAGTTAATCTATGTTTTTCAATATATTTGAAATGACCCGAAATAAAATAAAATAAATATTTTCCATTATTTAATCTCGTTAAAATATTTAAAAATTATTGAGAAAATATATTTTTATTGCTGTACGCCCGCCCAGATTAGACTGATTGGTGTATTTAAAAAGAAATCTATAAAAATGTGAAAAGAAATTTGGAGGATAGGGCATCGATCCCCGTACTCTCGCATGCAGAGCGGGTGCTCTTAAAGTTAGGTAATATTATCATAGAGATAGCCAGACTTAAATATATATGAAAATGATTTGTTAATGGGAGCTCTAAATACACCAGAACCAGGCCCGTGGGCCCTTCTATAAAAATTAGCTTGAAGATATTTGTTGGCTCCACGTTAAAAATGCAAATACGTTAGAATACTTAAACTAACTAACTGTTAGAGTGAAATGCGATTTCTAAATTTCAAAAAATTTTCAACCTGCACTAGAAAGCTAAAAATTGTTTCCTTGATCTTATGTTTAAAAGCATCAAAGTTTGGGATTCCTTTTATTTCATTTGAAAGGCTGTTCCATATAAATGGACCATTTGATGACAGGTTTTTTTACCATGGTGGATTTTCTTAAGGGTGTATCTGACCATAGATGGCTGTTGTGTAGAGGTATTCTATTTTCAGAAGTTTTAAAGATTTCATACATGAAATTTGGTTGGATTTACTGCAGAAAATAATTGCAAGTGCAACAATACACTGATTAAACCTCATATCTACAGGTAGCCAATATATTGCTCTATGTTGCTCAATACTAATATGGGCACGACTATCCATGTTTAAAGAAAATAATTTACTTTTATTTTTTGCACTTTTCAAACAGATTTTAAGTGATTCGTTGAGGCCTAACTATCAGACAGAACATGTTTAGTTAAAGTGGGGTTGAATCAGAGGATTGCATGAAGCACGCTTTAATGCCGGTAATAAGAAAGACTGTTTTCTATACACAAATTTAAGTTTGGAATAAATTATATTTGATCTAATAAGCATTTAGATATTTGACCTCTAAAACATTTTATTCAAAGGATCTGCTTCTTTTAGTTTTAATTCTAGATGAAAAGAGCATACACTTGGTTTTTTCTTCTCCAAAGTGCATACTTAATTTGTAATCAACAAACCACTCACAAAAATTTTTGTTTAAAATATTTCTCTATTTCAGTTTTTCAAGCAAAATATTGAAATCTAC